>JARQOD010000747.1:0-57811 GCA_033576555.1 Oophaga sylvatica
GGTGGGCCTTGTTTTTCACACGTTTTAATTTTGTGGTTTCTTTTCTTCCTGGCACTAAGAATGTTAAGGCGGATGCCCTCTCGAGGAGTTTCTTTGCGGACTCTCCTGAGTTATCTGATTCTACTGTTATTTTGAAAGAGGGTGTAGTTCTTTCCACCATCTCGCCCAATTTGAGACTGGCTCTGGAAGGGTGTCAGGAGGATAAACCTGAGCGCTGCCCTATTGGGAAATTGTTTGTCCCAGACCAGTGGAAGAAGAGTGTGATGTCTGAGATTCATTGTTCCGCGTTGGCTGGTCATCCCGGGATTTTTGGTACCAGAGACTTGGTGAGTCGGTCCTTTTGGTGGCCTACTTTGTCTCGTGAAGTCAGGGAATTTGTGCAGTCCTGTGGGACTTCAGCACGTGGTTCGGTTACATGGCATTCCTGAGAACATTGTGTCTGACAGAGGAGTCCAGTTTGTTTTCAGATTTTGGAGGACATTTTGTTCTAAACTTGGTGTTCAATTATCTTTCTCCTCTGCTTTTCATCCTCAGACCAATGGACAAACCGAGAGAACAAACCAGACCTTGGAGACTTATTTGAGATGTTTTGTGTCTGCTGATCAAGACGACTGGGTCTCTTTTTTGCCTTTGGCTGAGTTTGCTCTTAATAATAGGGCTAGCTCTGCCACCTTGGTGTCTCCATTTTTCTGCAATTTTGGGTTTCACCCTCGATTTTCTTCAGGACTGGCGGAGGCTTCTGTCTGTCCGGGTGCTGACTCTGTTGTGGAGCGAATGCAGCAGATTTTGGAACAGGTGGTGGAGAGGTTGTCTCTCTCTCAGGAGAAGGCACAACGGTTTGCCAACCGGCATAGGACTGATGGTCCTCGGTTTAAAGTGGGGTACTTGGTTTGGTTGTCCTCAAGAAATATCCCTATGAGGGTTGCATCTCCAAAGTTTAAGCCTAGGTTCATTGGACCTTATAAGATCATGGAGATTCTTAATCCTGTTTCCTTCCGTTTGCTTCTTCCAGGGACATTTAAGATCCATAACATGTTCCACAAGTCCTTATTGAAGAGGTTTGTCGAGCCAGTGGTTCCTATGGCTGCGCCTCCTGACCCTGTTTTGGTTGAGGGCAATCTAGAGTATGTGGTTGAGAAAATATTGGATTCTCGTTTTTCTAGACAGAAACTCCAGTATTTGGTTAAGTGGAGAGGTTATGGTCAGGAGGACAATTCTTGGGTGTTTGCTTCGGACATCCATGCTAGGAGACTGATCTGTGCCTATCACGGAGCTCATCCTGATCAGCCTGGTTGCACAAGTGAGGGTTCGGTGACCCCTCCTCAAAGGGGGGGTACTGTTATGAATGTGCTAGAAATGGTTTCTGAGCAGAGGCTCTCTCTGATGGTTACAGACTGTACTGAACCTTTCAGCGAGGAGTGGCAATCTGGGATCGCTGACTGGTCTGATATAAGGGAGGTTCCCTCCCATGAAAGTTGCCGGTGATCAATTGCTCTTGTCTCAATTGTGGTTCCTGGTTCTTTTGGAAGTTTGCTGGGTCTTGCCTGAGTCTTCTGCTATCAGATAAGATATTTTCTGCTTTTATTTTTGTGCTTGCTTTTTGCATTGTTCCCTGCACTTCTGTGGAGGTCAGCCAGGTCCCCTCCAGGGGCTTGTGCTCCTCTCAGTTTATTTGAAGTCACTGTTATTTGTTCATTTGCTTTTTCCTGTTTTTTCAGTGGCTGTTGTTGTGAATGGGTTTGAGATGAGTTCTGAGCAGAGGCTCCCTCTGGTGGTTACAAGCGGTACTAGTGAGGATTGTGAGGACTGGGAATCAGGTGTTACTGATTGGTCTTACATAAGGGAGTAATTTTCCCATCAGCGTTGCCGGTGATCAATTGTTCTGGTCTGAATCCTTCTTTCCAGTTTCCCTTGTAGCCTGCTGTGTCGTGTCTGCATCTCCTGCTATCAGATAAGACAATTTCTTATTTTGTGTTTTTGCTATATTTTTGCATTTGGTCCTGCACTTCTGTGGGGGCCTTCTGGGTCCCCTCCGGGGGCTTTTGCCCTCTCAGTTTAGTCCAGCCACTGTGTTTTGTACTTTTGCTTTTTCCAGTTTTTTCAGTGGCTGCTGTTTTTGTTACACCAGAGAACTAATTTAGGTGGTAGAGGTCGTGTGATCTCAGGTGATTTTGAAATTAGTAGAGTTGGTGTTTTTCAGGGTTTTCTGAGATTGCAGTAAGTACCCTTCCTGTCCTTTTCTATTTAGTTAGTTTGGGCCCCAGCGTTTGCTCATACTATTTTCTTTCTGTGTCAGTATTTCATCTTGTCTAACCGCCATTACATGTTTGGGGGGCTTTCTATTATCTTTGGGGTTCTGCTCCGGGGCAGATAGCTTTCCTATTTCTATCTTTAGGTGTAGTTAGTTTCTCAGGCTGTGACGAGGCGTCTAGGACCAACGTAGGAACGCTCCACGGCTGCCTCTAGTTGCGGTGGTTAGTCAGGGTACTGCAATCTCATAGATTCCAACTGCTCTGGTGTATTTCCTTTTTTGCCTGCACTCCTCAGCTACCGTAACATAACAGTATCACCGGCCATAAAAATTGTATGGTACTCACAGAAGGGAAAAAATATTTTGAAGGAAGAAAAGTTGTCAGAGATATTTTTCTGTTTGTTGCATTTTTTTTTTTTTTTTTTTCCCTCTGTATCTCTGGGTGCTGGGGAGGATCTTTTCTCCCAATGGAGTTTGCACAGTTGTCTGGCCGTGTGGATCAGCTTGCCACTGAGGTTCAGAGTATTGCTGCATATCTTGCTAGGTTGCCTGTTGTGGAACCTAGGATCCCATGCCAGATTTGTTTTTAGGGGATCGAGCTAAGTTTCAGAATTTCAAAAATAATTGTAAATTGTTTCTTGCCTTAAAATCTAAGTCCTCAGGAAACGCAGCGCAGCAGGTTCAAATTATCATCTCTCTCCTGCGCGGCGATCCTCAGGATTGGGCTTTTTCCCTGATACCTGGGGATCCTGTTTTGAGTAATGTTGATGCGTTTTTTCAGGCTTTGGGGTTATTGTACGATGAGCCTAATGTCACTGATCAAGCTGAAAAAGCCTTGTTGGCATTAAATCAGGTGCTTGATGACGCTGAGTTATACTGTCAGAGATTCCGTAGGTGGGCAGTCCTGACCAAATGGAATGACGACGCTTTGGCGGCCCTTTTCCGGAAGGGTCTGTCGGATAATGTAAAGGATGTTATGGTGGGATTCCCTGTCCCCTCTGGTCTCAATGATTCTATGTCATTAGCGATTCAAATTGACAGACGTTTGCGTGAGCGGAGAAGTATGCGTGGAATAGTGTTGCCTTGTGAGCCAGCTGCTGAGCCCATGCAGTGTGATGGAGTGGTGTCTGGGGCACAGCGTCATGAGTTTCGAAAGCGCAATGGGTTATGTTTCTACTGTGGTGATGCCTCTCATGCTATTTCAGTCTGCCCTAAGGGGGGAAGACATTTTGCAAGCTCAGTTGTCTTGGGTAGTGTTCAGACTAAGTTTTTATTAACTGTCACTCTGATATGCTCTCTGTCCTCATTTTCTGCTCAGGCTTTCGTTGATTCTGGAGCAGCTATTAACCTGATGGATTATGATTTTGCTAAACGTTGTGGGTTTCCCTTGATACCCCTACAGAAGTCTATTCCCCTACTGGGGATCGATTCTACCCCTTTGGCTGAGAATAAACCCCAGTTTTCTACTCAGGTGATAATGAGGGTTGAACCTGATCACCAGGAGTGCTGCAAATTTTTGGTTCTATATAATCTGCATGACATTATCGTGCTGGGTTTCCCTTGGTTACAGTCTCATAATCCTGTTTTGGATTGGAAATCTGTGTCTGTAACCAGTTGGGGCTGCCAATGTGTTAATGCCAACACTCCTGTTTTTTCTGCCTCCCCACAGGCTGAGGATGTTCCTGACTTTTTGTTTGATTTTTCTGATGTGTTTAGCGAAAGTAAATCTGCATCCTTGCCTCCCCATAGGAGCTATGACTGCGCTATTGAATTAGTGCCAGGTAGTAAATTCCCTAAAGGTCGCCTTTTTAACTTGTCTGTACCTGAACATGACGCTATGCGGTCTTATATCAAGGAATCATTGGAGAAGGGTCATATCAGACCATCCTCTTCACCCTTAGGTGCCGGTTTTTTCTTTGTGGCCAAAAAGATGGTTCATTAAGGCCGTGTATTGATTATCGTCTCTTGAACAATATTACTGTGAAATATCAATACCCGTTACCCTTGATTTCTGACCTGTTTTCCAGGGTGAAAAACGCTACTTGGTTTACCAAGCTTGACCTCAGGGGGGCATATAACCTTATTCGCATTAAGCACGGGGATGAATGGAAGACGGCATTTAACACCCCTGAAGGGCATTTTGAGTACCTTGTGATGCCCTTTGGGCTCACTAATGCTCCTTCCGTCTTCCAGTCCTTCATGAATGACATTTTCAGGGATTTTGTGGACAAGTTTCTGATTGTTTATTTGGATGATATCTTGATTTTTTCTAATGACTGGGACTCTCATGTGAAACATGTTCGAACTGTATTCCAGATTTTGAGAGAGAATGCTCTGTATGTGAAGGGATCAAAGTGTCTTTATGGCGTACAGAAGATCTCATTTCTGGGATTCATTTTGTCCCCATCTGTTATTGAAATGGACCCGGTCAAGGTTCAGGCCATCTGTGATTGGGTCCAACCTACTTCATTAAAGGCTCTTCAGAGATTTTTGGGTTTTGCCAATTTTTATCGTAAATTTATTGGTAATTTCTCGGTTATTGTTAAACCATTAACTGATTTGACCAGAAAGGGTTCTGATGTGGTGAATTAGCCTCCTGAGGCAGTCTCTGCGTTTCAGGAACTTAAGCAGAGATTCACTTCTGCTCCTGTTCTACGGCAGCCTGATGTTTCTCTGCCATTTCAGGTGGAGGTTGATGCCTCTGAAATTGGGGCAGGTGCCGTTTTGTCCCAAAAAGATCCAGAGACCTCTAAAAGTAACCCTTGTGCCTTTTTCTCTCGAAAATTTTCTCCTACTGAACGTAATTATGACGTGGGTAATCGGGAGTTATTGGCCATGAAGTGGGCTTTTGAAGAGTGGAGACATTGGCTGGAGGGAGCCAAACATCAGGTGGTGGTCCTTACGGACCATAAGAATCTGGTCTATCTAGAATCTGCCAAGCGACTCAATCCTAGACAGGCCAGGTGGGCCTTGTTTTTCACACGTTTTAATTTTGTGGTTTCCTTTCTTCCTGGCACTAAGAATGTTAAGGCGGATGCCCTCTCGAGGAGTTTCCTTGCGGACTCTCCTGAGCTATCTGATCCCTCTGTTATTTTGAAGGAGGGTGTAGTTCTTTCCGCCATCTCGCCCAATTTGAGACTTGCTCTGGAGGGGTGTCAGGAGGATAGGCCCGAGCGCTGCCCTGTTGGAAAATTGTTTGTCCCGGACCAATGGAAAAAGAGTGTGATGTCTGAGATTCATTGTTCCGCATTGGCTGGGCATCCCGGAATTTTTGGTACCAGAGACTTGGTTAGTCGGTCCTTTTGGTGGCCTACCTTGTCTCGCGATGTCAGGGAATTTGTGCAGTCCTGCGGGACTTGCTCTCGCTCCAAGCCTTGCTATCGCTCTAGTGGTTTGTTGATGCCATTGCCTGTGCCCAAGAGACCATGGACCCATATCTCTATGGATTTCATTTCCGATCTTCCTGTTTCTCAGAGAATGACCACCATCTGGGTAATTTGTGATAGGTTTTCCAAAATGATACATCTTGTGCCATTACCTAAGTTGCCTTCCTCCTCTGAATTGGTGCCGTTGTTCCTTCAGCACGTTGTTCGTTTACACGGCATTCCTGAGAACATTGTGTCTGACAGAGGAGTCCAGTTTGTTTCCAGATTTTGGAGGACTTTTTGTTCTAAACTGGGTGTTCAATTGTCTTTCTCCTCGGCATTTCATCCTCAGACCAATGGTCAAACTGAGAGAACAAACCAGACATTGGAGACTTATCTAAGATGCTTTGTGTCTGCTGATCAGGATGACTGGGTCTCTTTTTTGCCTTTGGCTGAGTTTGCTCTTAATAATAGGGCTAGCTCTGCCACTTTGATGTCTCCGTTTTTCTGTAATTCTGGGTTTCACCCTCGATTTTCTTCAGGACAGACGGAGGCTTCTGTCTGTCCAGGTGTTGACTCTGTTGTTGAGCGTATGCAGCAGATTTGGGACCAGGTAGTGGAGAGGTTGTCCCTCTCTCAGGAGAAGGCCCAGCGGTTTGCTAACCGGCATAGGACTGATGGTCCTCGGTTTAAAGTGGGGGACTTGGTCTGGTTGTCCTCAAAGAATATTCCTATGAGAGTAGCATCTCCTAAATTTAAGCCTAGGTTCATTGGACCTTATAAGATCATGGAGATTATTAATCCTGTTTCTTTTCGTTTGCTTCTTCCAGGGACATTTAAGATCCATAACGTGTTCCACAAGTCCTTGTTGAAGAGGTTTGTTGAGCCAGTGGTTCCTGCTGCTGTGCCTCCTGACCCTGTTTTGGTTGAGGGCAATCTGGAGTATGTGGTTGAGAAAATATTGGATTCTCGTTTTTCTAGACGAAGACTCCAGTATTTGGTTAAATGGAGAGGTTATGGTCAGGAAGACAATTCTTGGGTGTTTGCTTCGGACATCCATGCTAGGAGACTTATCCGTGCGTATCATAGAACTCATCCTGACCGACCTGGTTGCTCAAATGAGGGTTCGGTGACCCCTCCTCAAGGGAGGGGTACTGTTGTGAATGGGTTTGAGATGAGTTCTGAGCAGAGGCTCCCTCTGGTGGTTACAAGCGGTACTAGTGAGGATTGTGAGGACTGGGAATCAGGTGTTACTGATTGGTCTTACATAAGGGAGTAATTTTCCCATCAGGGTTGCCGGTGATCAATTGTTCTGGTCTGAATCCTTCTTTCCAGTTTCCCTTGTAGCCTGCTGTGTCGTGTCTGCATCTCCTGCTATCAGATAAGACAATTTGTTATTTTGTGTTTTTGCTATATTTTTGCATTTGGTCCTGCACTTCTGTGGGGCCTTCTGGGTCCCCTCCGGGGGCTTTTGCCCTCTCAGTTTAGTCCAGCCACTGTGTTTTGTACTTTTGCTTTTTCCAGTTTTTTCAGTGGCTGCTGTTTTTGTTACACCAGAGAACTAATTTAGGTGGTAGAGGTCGTGTGATCTCAGGTGATTTTGAAATTAGTAGAGTTGGTGTTTTTCAGGGTTTTCTGAGATTGCAGTAAGTACCCTTCCTGTCCTTTTCTATTTAGTTAGTTTGCTCATACTATTTTCTTTCTGTGTCAGTATTTCATCTTGTCTAACCGCCATTACATGTTTGGGGGGCTTTCTATTATCTTTGGGGTTCTGCTCCGGGGCAGATAGCTTTCCTATTTCTATCTTTAGGTGTAGTTAGTTTCTCAGGCTGTGACGAGGCGTCTAGGACCAACGTAGGAACGCTCCACGGCTGCCTCTAGTTGCGGTGGTTAGTCAGGGTACTGCAATCTCATAGATTCCAACTGCTCTGGTGTATTTCCTTTTTTGCCTGCACTCCTCAGCTACCGTAACATAACAGGCTGTGGCTTAGTTTTGTTACACCAGAGATGTGATTGAGGGTGTAGAGATCGTGTGAGCTCAGGTGTTTTTGCAATCAGAAGAGTTGGTATTTTTTAGGGTTTTTTTTGGATTGCAGTGAGTATCCTTTCCTGTACTTTTCTGTCTAGAGAGATTGGGCACCAGCGTTTGCTCATTCTATTTTCTGTCTGTGTCCGTGCTTCTTCTTGTCTAACCGCCATTACATGTTTGGGGGCTGCCTATTTTCTTTGGGGATCTGCTCCGGGGCAGATAGCTTTCATCTTTCTGCCTTTAGGTGTAGTTATCTCTCAGGCTGTGACGAGGCGTCTAGGATCAACGTAGGAACGCTCCACGGCTACCTCTAGTTGTGTGGTTAGTTCAGGTTACTGCAATCCAATAGGTTCCAGCCACGTCGTCTATATAATGTTTCCACAGTAACACATTGTTGGTGTATAAAGGGTGTTTATAGATAACTGTGTTCACAAATTGTAGATAAAAGATCTAAAAATTTGGAGATGGGAGACAATATAGAACACAGGTGTTATCGGATTTCTCTGAAAATAGACATAATACTGCAAAAATATTCCAGATTAGGGATTTTAGACGCAAAAACTTGCGAATATCTCCATAAGAAATATCCGATAACACCTGTGTTCTACACCCTTCCCAAAGTGCATAAAAATTTTGGAGAATCCCCAGGGAGGCCAATTGTGGCCTCGACAGAATCTATATTGTCTCCCATCTCCAAGCTTTTAGAAAAGATTCTTACACCACTAACGCATACATCACGATCTTTCTTTATGGACACCGACGCTTTCTTGAAAATCATTAGAGAGTTGGACACGGTACCCCAGACACTATTCTAGTTACCCTAGATGTCAAAGATTTGTACATGTCCATCTCGCATGTTGAAGGGATTAACGCTGTACACCACCTGCTCACGAGAACAGGGATGGAGAATAATCAGGTCAGTCTGTGCATTGATCTTTTATCTACGATTCTATTCAATAACTACTTTTTATTTCAGGATACTTTCTTCTTACAAGTACGTGGAACAGCCATGGGTTCAAATGTAGCGCCCCATACGCGAACACATACATGGCGGAATTTGAGAACACATTTATCTATAAACACCCTTTATACACCAACAATGTATTACTGTGGAAACGTTATATAGACGACGTGTTTTGCCTATGGAGTGGCACTCCCGAGTCTTTACTCGATTTCCACTCTTTTCTCAATGAATCCTGGCCAGGAATCAAATTTAGTATTACATCGGACCTGCGGTCCGCTAATTTTCTTGATACCATAGTCCTTAAGGACACCAACGGCCATTTAACCACAGACCTACATATAAAGGCCACAGATCCTAATAGTATGCTACATTACAATAGCTTTCACTCGCCATCGGTGAAACATTCAATTCCAATCTCCCGATATCAATGGGTAATAGTGACGGATGACACACTCCGTGACTCAAGACACATCGAGATGACCAAGAAATTTTTGGATAGGGGCTACCCTCCCTCCCTCCTCACGAATTCTAGGAACCATCAACCTAGGAGTCGACCTTACAACACTAACAAACGCATTACGTTTGTACATATGTTCCACCCGTATGCTTTCATTCTTCACAGGGTAATAAGACGACACTGGCCTTTACTGTCCCGAGCACACCCGGACATACCTGAATTTACTGAACTGTTCCTCCCTTGTTTTAAAAGACCCTCTAATTTCAGGGATGGTCTAGTGAGGGCAGAACTAGGATCTACACGCATGAAAAAAACAACTTTTTTGTCCCATCCCCATACAGGGTCATACCCATGCCTTCACTGTGCCCAGTGTGGTAACGTTCAGAAGGGTTCTACAATATATCACCCTTGCACGGGCAAGAGTTTCCGGATCAATGGCTACCATACATGTGAGTCCTCATTTGTGGTCTATTTAACAAAGTGCCCTTGTGGCCTTTTATTTATAGGTGAGACCACTCAATCAGTGCGTGATAGGATTTCTAAACATAAGTCCACCATCCGCTGCAATAATTTACTTCTTTCTATTCCTCATCATTTTCACTCACAAGGACATGCCATCTCTCAACTCAAATTTCAAGTAATTGTAATTGAGACCATCCCTCCCCTCAGACGTGGAGGTGATAGAACTTTACTCTTGAAAAAACGAGAATCCTATTGGATCCATACTCTCGAGACTCTTGCCCCTAAAGGGCTGAGCAGGGAATTTGATTTATTGTCATTTATATGAATGTGCATCTAACCCTGCAGCTAATACTATGCTTTTGTGTTTTTCTAGAGCCGTCTATAGTGACTCTCTTCTGCACTGAACCCAGGCACCATTCACTCTGAACCATTTGAAAATTTTCAAATTTATCTTAGTTATAGTCACTTTAGAAAACGGTCACCATAATCTATCTCCGTTACACAGCATTATGGCTCGTTCCCAGTTTAAGGCGGAGCGTCTGCCCTGTCAATTATAAGGTGGAACGCAAGAGGCTTAGATCCTGGAACGCATACGAACTTCCTGTCCCAGGATCCACTGTACCGGAAATGCATGGTGGAACGCACGCTAGAATCTCGTGCCTGAGACTTCTGGGCACGTCACACAGCCTGATAGCTACCGCCCCTCAACTCGGCTACTTACAGATGGCACTACCGTTTCTCTCCTGACAAGCGGCGCATGCCGCGTCAGCAGCACGGTTTGGTAAGCACACTAGCCGCCTATTTGTTTATATAGCCGTTCACTATGCAGCATCTGACCTAATGGATCATTATCCCTAGGCTGCACACCTTTTTGACAGTGTTCAGATTATGACTATAACCGATCAACTTAAGGGTATGCATTTATCCAGGCTTATTTGTGAGGCGTCATGTTCACTTCTATATTCACCGGTATATGTATATGTGTATTTTTTAGGTGTTCATCCCACTGACATACTAAGGGCATGTATCAATGCATTCTTTCCATGTAACGGTATGTTTCCTCTCTCCTACTAGTTTTCAGCAATTTTGGATTGTGCTTTGATTAAGGTTCCTTACTACTGTTTAATCATACATTGCTATATTACCATGTTGTGCATATGAAATACTTGTATATACTTTATTTGTATTTTTCTTACTTTGCTATTTTGGTCTCCCCACATATTTTTTAAGGTTTTCTACCTGATATACGTAAATAGCAATTGATGAAGGCTATGGATATGCCGAAACGTTTTGCTACATACCATTGAAAACTATTTATTTGGGTCGAAATAAATTGATTGGTTATCACTAAGCAACAAGTTGAGTGCCAAGTTTCATTTTTTCTGTATCCTGGTTTGGGAACCTAACTTGGCACCTATTTACCCAGCAGTGCACATGCTACATTGTATTTTGTTTCATGGCTGCTGACATCAAGCCCACAGGTTAGTAATGAAGAGGTGTCTTTAAGATGCCTATGCATTATTTACCTCATAGTTTGAGTGTGAAAAATACACAGCCAGAATAAAATATTTTATTTAAAAGAAAGACACTAACTCCTTTATTTGAGATAAAAAAAAGCTGTTATACTTACCTTATGCCCATTCCACTGAAGTCCTTGTCCCTGTAAAAAAAACAGAAAACAATAAACAATCATGATACTCACCTTACAGCTATTCCATTGAAGCCCTTGTCCTCTGTAAAAGAAAACAATCATATCCCTCACCTGTCCGAAGTGAAGATAGGCCATACTGTCCCACACCGTAAACCATGTCTGTGATACGCAGTTTACATCATGGCACCATCCAGGTTGAAATCTAGGGGTGCAGGAGGTGCTGCAGATTTAGTGACTAGTGGTGATGTCATCAATGTTAACGCCGGTCAATGAGGTTGCTTTCTCACATTTCACTGTGAGCCAGGATGATGAACTGCGGTGACCTCAATGAGATCATTGCGAGCACCATGAAAAATTGAAGAGACCTCACATCATTTTTTTTATTTTATTTATTCACTTATTTATAGCACAGGAGCTAGCTGAAGAAAACTCATCAGTGACAGCAGGTGTAGGCTGATGGGAGTAGTACTTTTACCACTGGTCACAGCTGCTGGCTTATGTTCTCATCTGACAGCATGGGAACCACAGCTCTCTGACCGGTGGTAATAATCACAGAGGACAGCGTGGCAAACAAAGGATGTTTGATCACCCCATTCAACTGAATTGGGTCCGGGATCATGTTTGGGTACCATTTGCCATCTGAAAGACCAAGCAAAATTTCAGTGAGAGCTGCTCATAGGATTTCCAGAGAGGCAAATCAGAAGCCCACTACAAAAGACCTCTAGAAAGAATTAGCAGACTCTAGAGTTGTGGTACATTTTTCTACCTGCACAAATATGGCCTTCATGGGAGAGTCATCAGAAGAAAACATTTCCTGCATTCTCACAATAAAATTCAGCATCAGAAGCATGCAAAACAACAACTAAACTAGCCTGATGCATTATTGAAAGTCATGTGCACCAAAGAGGTTAAAATAGAACTGTTAGTCCACAATGATCAAAGGTATGTCTTGAAAAAATAGGCCACAGAATTTCAGGAAAAGAACATCTTGCCAACCATTATGCATTGGGTGGATCAATCATGCTTTGTGGTTGTGTTGCAGCCAATGGCACAGGGAACATTTCACAGCTAGATGGAAGAATGGATTAAATGAAATTTCAACAAATTATTGATGCAAACCTAACTTCTGTAGAAAAGCTGACATTGAAAAAAGGATAGCTTCTACAAATGGATAATGATCCTAAACACACATCAAAATCGACTAACTCAAACGGCTCAAGCTGAAGGGTTTACAATGGCGCTCAGTCCCCTACTGAAACTTTTCCATCTGCCAATTTTTCTTTTTGCAATTTTTAAAATGTACCAGATTACAAATAAATGAGCAGTAATTTTATATGTACAAAAAAGGAAATGATGGTAAGTAATTACAATGATATGCATAAAATGAGAAGACACTATTTAATAATTGTTTTAGTGGTGCATGGCTTATTGTAGGTTGGTGGTGTCCATATTTACATTCATAGGCACAATGTGGCAGAATTTTTTATACAGGAGGCAAATGTATAAATACAATATATGTAACCTTGTTATTTTCAGGGCCACTGTGATCAATATGGTAAGAAAAGTCGTAGCTGGAAGATGTTGACATGAAAGTCTGGTCATATGTAGAAGAAACACAAAATTACTCTAATCAAATTAGACATCTCTGATATGTTACTGGATTTCAATATTTATTCTGTATCTACACTGTATGACTTGTAGAGAGATTATGGGAGTAAGACTCTTGTTTGTAAAGAAATCTCATTTATTATGTATAGCACCTACTCTTAGTATATTGTGTACTCTCCTGTTATATATAGCATAGTCCCTTATTGCATTGCTTCCTTGATCATTATTTATAGTGCTGTTTTGATATAAGTTAGCGTCCTCACTTGAAATCTAGATTGCTGCCTCTTATTAAATAGCATCTCTCTTACATAGTGTCTTATTAACATCAGCATACACCAAGGCAGGGTTCAGAAAAACTAAAGCAGAGCCTTACTGGCTTAATGAAAAATAAAACAATTAAAGTATCACAGAGTCCTTTCTCTTCAGTTTTCAACCTGCAGTTAACCCGCACAGTCCTTTAGCTCCTCTGGGAGCTATGTGGGAGTTCCTGCTCTCACATTATGCAACACCCACTGAATCTCATGGCCAGGTCTTTAACACCCCATGTGATGATCACATGACCTTGACATGACACAAATCCTGTCAGAATTCTGCAGGTGGAGATATGGTGGACCCTCTCCCACCCGCTTTATAGAGGTCCACTAAACCAGCCCATAAAGGCACTGCCACACTTAGCGATCGCACCAGCGATCACGACAACGACACGACCTGGCGAGATCGCTAGTGCGATCGCTATGTGATCGCTAGTTAGATTCCAAACACAACTCATCAGCGATCTGTATAACGACCTCTGCGGTCGTTGGGAAAACCTAGTCCCACTGCGATGCTAGTGAACTCGTTCATAAAGGGTGTCACACTCAGCAATTCAGGCTCACCAGCGGTACACCAACGACCAAAAAACGGCTCAGAACGTTCATGAGCGATCAGCGACATCTCAGCAGGGGCCACATCGCTGCTACATGTCACACACAGCTAAGTCGCTAACGAGATCGCTACTGCGTCATAAATGGTGACGCAGTAGCAATCTCGTTAGCGATCTCTCTTAGTGTGGCATACCTGTTATGGAAATTTAATTAGGATAAATCTATCCTGCTTAAATGTCTTTTCTTTGAGTGCTCAGACGAAATGAGGACTGTCCACAACGGAAGTGTCAGTATAATAGTTTGTCAAGACCAACAGTTTATTATTCATTCAAGGTTTTATACGTTTACAAAAAGGGGCTGGTTAGTCAATTAGCATACAATTAAAAGCTGCTAGATTATTGGCTGTTTTAGTGTAAGTATGATAATTATGATAAAAGGGCTGAAGTAGCAGATTTATTGTTTATTGTTCTTTGTCCCAGTTTTCCTACGTGACTAGTAAAGAAAATAATAGATATCTTCTGTCCTTGTTTCTGTGTCCTTGGTAAAAAGTCCCTATGAGCTATAGCCAGGGTCATCTTAAACAACTGATTATAGCTAGCATCAGCTTTTGCATAGATATGCTGAGCATAGGATTTTTAGCAAGTGAGATCTATCTAATTGTAAATGCATATATATGAATATACATTGAATACGTGGAATACATATATATTTCCATGACAGTCCCCCCTTAGATACCACTTGCCCTAAAAACCTGCTCCTGTCCCAAAGCGCTGCAACTCTTTTGTGCTGCCGATGGGCTGGTACATGCCTAACACATGCACCCCTCATCGATGCAGGCTTTTCGCAAATGGGCGGTCAGGAGATCTGTCCCTAGCAGGGGTTCATGTGTTTGCAATCATAGTCTCTTTATTTAACTGCATGTTCAGAAAAACGTGTGTATTCTTCGTCAGGTAGGTCAACTGTCTGGTCAGTCAGAGCATCCACGACATCATTCATGGCTTAGGTGTCTCTTCTGGCACGGGAGCTTAGTTGCGATGCGATACGTGGATCCAAGCAGGCTTTCCCTCTAGTTTCACAGAGGTTGGTGTCATCTGGGGCTCTTGGACAGGACCATCAATTCTGGGATCGAGTGTTCTCATTTCCAACTTTTTTCACCAACACCCAGTCTCCTGGCTTTCAAGGAGTGCGTAGCGGACACTGAGTCTGGATCTGGCAGTGAAGAGAAAAACTCGAGAATGGACATTAGTTTTTGACCAATTCAATTACATAAGCAAACAAGATATCATTTTGCATATTCTGCTGCTGAGGGAAGAATGCACCTAACTTGGGACTAGACCCAAACAAAATTTCGCATGGTGACAGCTTTTCTGGGTCTCTGGGAGTGTGCCTTACGCTAAACAGTGCAATTGGGAGTGTGTCTCATGCCATGGTTTGCGTGTCTCTTGGGCAATTTTCAGCATCCTATTCTTAAGTGTTCCGTTCAGTCTTTCTACCTTCCCGCTGCTCTGGGGGTGGTAAGGAGTGTGTAGGCCTAAATCTGACCCTACTGCTAACCAGATCTCTTGTGTCAGATTTGCTGTGAATGCGGGTCCCTGATCACTCTCTATCACTTCTGTAACCCCGTATCTGCACACTATTTTCCAAAAGTAGCTGCTTTGCAGTAGTCTTTGCTGACTTGGAAGGCTTCTGTCCTTCTTGAAAACACTTCTTTGACCACAATGGCGTATTTGAATCCTTCACTTGGCGATATCTGGATGTGGTCTATCTGGATCCTCTGAAGCTGGTAGAGTGGTCTTGCCGGATGAGGTCAGGGGGACTTTCTTCTACACGTCCAGGCTTTCATTTGCCGCAGGTCAGACAGCTGCTGGTGAATTTGGCTGTTAGGGTGGAGATCCCTGAAGCGAACCAGTAAGCACCAATCAGATCATTCATCTGTGTCTTTGATATGTGGGTTTGGGTCCATGTGCCCATTGGACCACCATAGGGTGCATACTTTGTGGTAGGCAGGGTTTGGAGTCCATTGTTGATAGCCTTCCTTCTTCACGTGTTGCTTTTTTTTTTTTCGCATTCAGCTCTTCTTCTCCTTTTGGAGCTTGGTCTTGCAACTTCTTGAGCAGATCCCAGGACGTCTTTTTGTCAGATTTCTTGTCTTCAGTCGTCATGTAGATCTATTAGATTCTGGTGCTTTGCCAGGTTCTTCCCACTTGCCCTGGTGCAGTAGCAAGTGGGGTAATATTTTTGGGGTTGATATCAGCTGTTTCATGGCTGCTGAAAAAATGAAACTTGGCACTCAACTTGTTGCTTAGTGATAACCAATCAATTTATTTTGACCCAAATAAATGGTTTTCAACGGTATGTAGCAAAATGTTTCGGCATATCCATAGCCTTCATCAATTGCTATTTACGTATATCAGGTAGAAAACCTTAAAAAATATGTGGGGAGACCAAAATGGCAAAGTAAGAAAAATACAAATAAAGTATATACAATTATTTCATATGCACAGCATGGTAATATAGCAATGTATGATTAAACAGTAGTAAGGAACCTTAATCAAAGCACAACCCAAAATTGCTGAAAAATAGTAGGAGAGAGGAAACATACCGTTACATGAAAAGAATGCACTGATACATGCCATTAGTATGTCAGTGGGATGAACACCTAAAAAATACACATATACGTATACTGGTGAATATAGAAGTGAACGTGACGCCTCACAAATAAGCCTGGATAAATGCATACCCTTAAGTTGATCGGTTATAGTCGTAATCTGAACACTGTCAAAAAGGTGTGCAGCATAGGGATAATGATCCATTAGGTCAGATGCTGCATAGTGAGCGGCTATATAAACAAATAGGCAGCTAGTGTGCTTACCAAATCGTGCTGCTGACGCGAGATCCGCCGCTTCTCAGCAGAGAAACGGTAGTGCCGTCTGGAAGTAGCCGAGGTGAGGGGCGGTAGCTATCAGGTTGTGTGACGTGTCTGGAAGTCTCGGGCACGAGATTCTAGCGTGCGTTCCACCGTGCATTTCCGGTACAGTGGATCCTGGGACAGGAAGTTCGTATGCGTTCCAGGATCTAAGCCTCTTGCTGTTATGAATGTGCTAGAGATGGTTTCTGAGCAGAGGCTCCCTCTGGTGGTTACAGACAGTACTGAACCTTTCAGCGAGGAGTGGCAATCTGGGATCGCTGACTGGTTTGATATAAGGGAGGTTCCCTCCCATGATGGTTGACGGTGATCAATTGTTCTTGTCTCAATTGTGGTTCATGGTTCATTTGGAAGTTTGCTGAGTCTTGCCTGCGTCTTCTGCTATCAGATAAGATATTTTCTGCTTTTATTTTTGTGCTTGCTTTTTGCATTGTTCCCTGCACTTCTGTGGAGCTCAGCCAGGTCCCCTTCGGGGGCTTGTGCTCCTCTCAGTTTATCTGAAGTCACTGTTATTTGTTCATTTGCTTTTTCCTGATTTTTCAGTGGCTGCAGCTTAGTTTGTTTACACCAGAGATCTGATTGAGGTGGTAGAGATCGTGTGATCTCAGGTGTTTTTGCAATCAGAAGAGTTGGTATTTTTTAGGGTTTTTTTGGATTGCAGTGAGTATCCTTTCCTGTACTTTTCTGTCTAGACAGATTGGGCCCCAGCATTTGCTCATTCTATTTTCTGTTTGTGTCCGTGCTTCTTCTTGTCTAACCGCCATTACATGTTTGGGGGCTTCCTATTTTCTTTGGGGATCTGCTCCGGGGCAGATAGCTTTCATCTTTCTGCCTTTAGGTGTAGTTATCTCTCAGGCTGTGACGAGGCGTCTAGAATCAACGTAGGAACGCTCCATGGCTACTTCTAGTTGTGTGGTTAGCTCAGGTTACTGCAATCCAATAGGTTCCAGCCTCTCTGGTGTATTGCCGTTTTTGCTTATTCTCCTCAGCTACGAAAACACAACAGTATCACCAGCCCAAACTGAAAATTATATGGTACTCATAGAAGGGAAAAATAGTGTGGAAAGAAAAAAAAAAAGTTGTCAGTTGACAGAGATTTTTTTTTCCTGTTTGTTGCATTTTTTCCCTCTTTTTCTCTGGGTGCTGAGGAGGATTTTTTTTTCTCTCAATGGAGCTTGCACAGTTGTCTGGCCGTGTGGATCAGCTTGCCGCTGAGGTTCGGAGTATTGCTACCTATCTTGCTGGGTTGCCGGTTGTGGAACCTAGGATTCCCTTGCCAGATTTGTTTTTGGGGGATCGGGCTCAATTTCTGAATTTCAAAAATAACTGGAAGTTGTTTTTTGCCTTAAAGCCTAAGTCCTCAGGGAACGCAGCACAGCAGGTTCAAATTGTCATATCTCTCCTGCGCGACGACCCTCAGGATTGGGCTTTTTCCCTGACACCTGGGGATCCTGTTTTGAATGATATTGATGTATTTTTTCTGGCTCTGGGGTTATTGTACGATGAACCTAGTGTCACTGATCAAGCTTAAAAAACCTTGTTGGCATTAAATCAGGATCTTGAAGACGCTGAGTTGTACTGTCAGAAATTCTGAAAGTGGGCAGTCCTGACCAAATGGAATGATGATGCTTTGGCAGCCCTTTTTCGGAAGGGGCTATCAGAGAATGTAAAGGATGTTATGGTGGTATTCCCTGCTCCCTCTGGTCTCATTGATTCTATGTCATTGGCTATTCAAATTGACAGACGTTTGCGTGAGCGCAGAGGTATGCGTGAGATAGTGTTGCCTTGTTAGCCAGCTTCTGAGCCCATGCAGTGTGATAGAGTGACTTCTGGGGCACAGCGTCGTGATTTTCGAAAGCGCAATGGGTTGTGTTTCTACTGTGGTGATGCCTCTCATGCTATTTCAGTCTGCCCTAAGCAGGGAAGACGTTTTGCGCGCTCCGTTGTCTTGGGTAGTGTTCAGACTAAATTTCTGTTGACTGTTACCCTGATTTGCTCCCTGTCCACATTTTCTGCTCAGGCTTTTGTTGATTCAGGAGCAGCTATTAACCTGATGGATTTTGACTTTGCCAAATGTTGTGGGTTTCCAATGATACCCCTGCGGAAGTCTATTCCCCAACTGGGGATTGGTTCTACCCCTTTGGCGGAGAATAAACCCCAGTTTTCTACTCAGGTGATAATGAGGGTTGAACCAGATCATCAGGAGAGTTGCAAATTTCTGGTGCTGTATAATCTGCATGACATTATTGTACTAGGTTTCCCTTGGTTACAGTCTCATAATCCTGTTTTGGATTGGAAATCTGTGTCTGTGACCAGTTGGGGCTGCCAATGTGTTAATGCCGACACTCCTGTTTTTTCTGCCTCTCCCCAGTCTCAGGATGTTCCTGACTTTTTGACTGATTTTTCGGATGTATTTAGTGAAAGTAAATCTGCATCCTTGCCCCCTCACAGGAGCTATTATTGCGCTATTGAATTAGTGCCTGGTGGTAAATTTCCTAAAGGTCGCCTTTTTAACTAGTCTGTACCTGAACACAAAGCTATGCGATCTTATACCAAGGAGTCATTGGAGAAGGGTCATATCAGACCATCCTCTTCACCCTTGGGTGCCGGTTTTTTCTTTGTGGCCAAAAAGGATGGTTCATTGAGGCCGTGTATTGATTATCGTCTGTTGAATAAGATCACTGTGAAGTATCAATATCCGTTACCCTTGATTTCTGACCTGTTTTCCAGGGTGAAAAGTGCTAGTTGGTTTAATAAGCTTGACCTCAGGGGGGCGTATAACCTTATTCGCATTAAGCACGGGGATGAATGGATGACGGCGTTTAATACCCCAGAGGGGCATTTTGAGTACCTAGTGATGCCCTTTGGGCTCACTAATGCTCCTTCCATCTTCCAATCCTTCATGAATGATATTTTCAGGGATTTTGTGGATAAATTTCTGATTGTTTATTTGGATGATATCTTGATTTTTTCCTATGACTGGGACCCTAATGTGAAACATGTTCGGACTGTGTTCCAGATTTTGAGAGAGAATGCACTGTATGTGAAGGGATCAAAGTGTCTTTTTGGCGCACAGAAGGTCTCATTTCTGGGATTCATTTTGTCACCGTCTGTTATTGAAATGGACCCGGTCAAGGTTCAGGCCATCTGTGATAGGGTCCAACCTACTTCATTAACCCCTTCACCCCAAGGGTGGTTTGCACGTTAATGACCGGGCCAATTTTTACAATTCTGACCACTGTCTCTTTATGAGGTTATAACTCTGGAACGCTTCAACGGATCTTCGCGATTCTGAGATTGTTTCTCGTGACATATTGTACTTCATGTTAGTGGTAAAATTTCTTCGATATAACTTGCGTTTATTTTTGAAAAAAAACGCAAATATGGCGAAAATTTTTAAAATTTTGCAATTTTCAAACTTTGAATTTTTATTCCCTTAAAACAGAGAAATATATCACACTAAATAGTTAAGAAATAACATTTCCCACATGTCTACTTTACATCAGCACAATTTTGGAACCAAAATTTTTTTTTGTTAGGAAGTTATAAGGGTTAAAAGTTGACCAGCGATTTCTCATTTTTACAACAAAATTTACAAAGCCATTTTTTTTAGGGACCACCTCACATTTGAAGTCACTTTGAGGGGTCTATATGGCAGAAAATACCCAAAAGTGACAACATTCTAAAAACTGCACCCCTCAAGGTACTCAAAACCACATTCAAGAAGTTTATTAACCCTTCAGGTGCTTCACAGTAACTAAAGCAACGTGGAAGGAAAAAATGAATATTTTACTTTTTAGCCACAAAAATGATCTTTTACAAACTTTTTTTTTATTTTCACAAGGGTAAAAGGAGAAAATGGACAGATAAGGTTGTTATGCAATTTCTCCTGAGTACGCCAATACCCCATATGTGGGGGAAAACCACTGTTTGGGCACACGGCAGAGCTCGTAAGGGAAGGAGCGACGTTTGACTTTTTCAAACTAAAATTGGCTGGAATTTAGATTGGATGCCATGTCGCGTTTGGAGAGCCCTGATGCGCCTAAACAGTGGAAACCCCCCACAAGTGCACCATTTTGGAAACTAGACCCCCTAAGGTACTTATCTAGATCTGTTGTGAGCACTTTGAACCCTCAAGTGTTTCACAAAAGTTTATAAAGCCTGGGTGTAAAAAAAAAAAAATCAATTTTCCACAAAAATGATTTTTTTAGTCCCAAATTTTTTAATTTTCCCAAGGAAATTGGACCCCAAAAGTTGTTGTCTAATTTGTCCTGAGTACGCTGATACCCCATATGTGGGGGGGGGGAAACTGTTTGGGCGCACGGCAGGGCTTGGAAAGGAAGTAGTAACGTTTTGGAATGCAGACGTTAATGGGGGTCATGTTCCGTTTGCAGTGCCCCAGATGAGCCTAAACAGTGGAAACCCCCCACAAGTGACCCCATTTTGGAAACTAGACCCCCTAAGGAACTTATCTAGATCTTTGGTGAGCACTTTGAACCCCCAAGTGATTCACACAAGTTTATAATGCCCGGGCATGAAAATAAAAAATCCTATTTTTTTCCCACAAAAATTATCTTTTAGTCACTAATTTTTTATTTTCCCAAGGGTAACAGGAGAAATTGGACCACATAAGTTGTTGTACAATTTGTCCTGAGTACGCTGATACCCCATATGTGGGGGGGAACCACTGTTTGGGCACACGGCAGAGCTCGGAATGGAAGGAGCACCATTTGACTTTTTCCAACCAAAATTGGCTGGAATTGAGTTTGGATGCCATGTTGCATTTGGAGAGCCCCTGATGTGCCTAAACAGTGGAAACCCCCACAAATGACCCCATTTGGGAAACTAGACCCCCTAAGGAACTTATCTAGATTTTTGATGAGCAATTTGAACCCCCAAGTGCTTCACACAAGTTTATAACGTAGAGCCGTAAAATTTAAAAATCATATTTTTTCCACAAAAATGATCTTTTCACCCCAATTTTTATTTTTCCAAGGGTAACAAGACTCCAAAAGTTATTGTGCAATTTGTCCTGAGTGCGCTGATACCCCATATGTGGGGGTAAACCACTGTTTGGGTGCATGGCAGAGTTTGGAAGGGAAGGAGCGCCGTCTGACTTTTTCAACGCAGAATTGGCTGGACGCCATGTCGTGTTTGGAGAGCTCCTGATCTGCCTAAACAGTGGAAACCCCCATAAATGACACCATTTTGGAAACTAGACCCCTCAAGGAACTTATCTAGATGTGTGGTGAGAACTTTGAACCCCCAGGTGTTTCACTAAAGTTTATAACGTACAGCCGTAAAATAAAAAATCTTTTTTTTTTTTTACAAAAATGATTTTTTTCGCCCCCAATATTTTGTTTTCACAAGGGTAACAGAAGAAATTGGAACGCAAAAGTTGTTGTCCAATTTGTCCTGAGTACACTGATACCCAATATGTGGGCGAAAACTACTGTATGGGCACACGTCGGGGCTCGGAAGGGAAGTAGGGACGTTTTGGATTGCAGACTTTGATGGAATGGTCTGGGGGCGTCATGTCACATTTGGAGAGCCCCTGATGCACCTAAACAGTGGAAACCCCCACAAGTGACCCCATTTTGGCAAATAGACCCCACAAGGAACTTATCTAGATGTGTGGTGAGCACTTTGAACCCCGAAGTGCTTCACAGAAGTTTATAACGCACAGCCGTAAAAATAAAAAATCTTTTTTTTTTTACAAAAATGATTTTTTCGCCCCCAATATTTTATTTTCACAAGGGTAACAGGAGAAATTGGACCCCAAAAGTTGTTGTCCAATTTGTCCTGAGTACGCTGATACCCAATATGTGGGAGAAAACTACTGTATGGGCGCACGTCAGGGCTCGGAAGGGAAGTAGTGACGTTTTGGATTGCAGACTTTGATGGAATGGTCTGGGTGCGTCATGTCGCATTTGGAGAGCCCCTGATGCGCCTAAACAGTGGAAACCCCCGACAAGTGACCCCATTTTGGAAAATAGACCCCACAAGGAACTTATCTAGATGTGTGGTGAGCACTTTGAACCCCGAAGTGCTTCGCAGAAGTTTATAACGCACAGCCGTAAAAATAAAAAATCTTTTTTTTTTTTGCAAAAATGATTTTTTCGCCCCAATATTTTATTTTTACAAGGGTAACAGGAGAAATTGGACCCCAAAAGTTGTTGCCCAATTTGTCCTGAGTACGCTGATACCCAATATGTGGGAGAAAACTGCTGTATGGGTACACGTTGGGGCTTGGAAGGGAAGTAGTGACGTTTTGGATTGCAGACTTTGATGGAATGGTCTGGGGGCGTCATGTCGCATTTGGAGAGCCCCTGATGCGCCTAAACAGTGGAAATCCCCAACAAGTGACCCCATTTTGGAAAATAGACCCCACAAGGAACTTATCTAGGTGTGTGGTGAGCGCTATGAAGCCCCAAGTGCTTCACAGAAGTTTATAATGTACAGCCGTAAAAACAAAAAAATAATTTTTTTTGTACAAAAATGATATTTTCGCCCCCAGTTTTTTATTTTCCCAAGGGTAACAGAAGAAATAGGACAAATTGCACAATAACTATTGGGGTCCAGAGTACGCTGATACCCCATATGTGGGGATAAACTACTGTTTGGACGCATGGCAGAGCTCAGAAGTGAAGGAGCACCGTTTGACTTTTTCAACGCAGAATTGGCTGGAATTGAGATCAGACGCCATGTCACATTTGGAGAGCCCCTGATGTGCCTAAACAGCGGAAACCCCCCAATTCTAACTCCAACCCTAACCCCAACACACCCCTAACCCTAGTCCCAACCCTAACCACAAACCTAACCCTAACACACCCCTAATCCCAACCCTAACCCTAATCCTAACTTTAGCGCCAACCCTAACCCTAACTTTAGCCGCAACCCTAACCCTAACCCTAATGGGAAAATGGAAATAAATACATTTTTTTAATTTTATTATTTTTCCCTAACTAAGGGGGTGATAAAGGGGGGTTTGATTTACTATTTATAGCGGGTTTTTATGATTGGCAGCTGTCACGCTAAAAGACGCTTTTTATTGCAAAAATAGTTTTTTGCATCGCCACATTTTGAGAGCTATAATTTTTGCATATTTTGACCCACAGAGTCATGTGAGGTCTTATCTTTTGCGGTACGAGTTGACGTTTTTATTTGTACCATTTTTGAGCAGGTGACATTTTTGATCGCTTTTTATTTCGATTTTTGGGAGGTTAGAATGAACAAAAATCAGCAATTCATGAATTTCTTTTGGGGGAGGCGTTTTTATTGTTCCGCGTGTGGTAAAATTGATAAAGCAGTTTTATTCTTCGGGTCAGTACGATTATGGCGATACCTCATTTATATCATTTTTTTATGTTTTGGCGCTTTTATAGAATAAAAACTATTTTATATAAAAAATAATTATTTTTGCATCGCTTTATTCTGCGAGCTATAACTTTTTTATTTTTTCGCTGATGATGCTGTATGGCGGCTAGTTTTTTGCGGGACAAGATGACGTTTTCAGCGGTACCATGTTTATTTATATCGGTCTTTTTGATCGCGCGTTATTCCACTTTTTGTTCGGAGGTATGATGATAAAGCATTGATTTTTTGCTTCGTTTTTTTTTTTTTTTTTTAAGGGGTTCACTAAAGGGGTTAACTAGTGGGACAGTTTTATAGGGGGGGTCGTTACGGACGCGTCGATACCAAATATGTGTACTTTTATTGTTTTATTTTTTTTATTTACAGGAAGAAATGAATTTATTGGGGAATATTTTTTTTTTTTTTATTTATTTTGGATTTTTTTTATAACATGTTTATTTTATTTTTTAACTTTTTTACTTTGTCCCAGGGTGGGACATCACAGTATTTTATCAAATCGCTGGTGTGACAGTGTGCACAGCACTCTGTCACACCAGCGATCGCTCAGGCATAGCTGCAGGCTTCTCAGTGCCTGCTCTCAGCAGGCACTGAGGAAGCCGCCTCCCTCCAGGACCCCGGTGCCATCTTGGATCTGGGTCCTGGGAGGGAGGAAGCCCTCAGAACAGCGCGATCACATCGCGCTGGTCTGAGGGTCTCAGGGGGGCGCGCAGGGAGCCCCCACCCTGCGCGATCCTCCCCTGTGCCCCCAGTACACCGCGATCATGTTTGATCGCGGTGTGCTAGGGGTTAATGTGCCGGGAGCGGTCCGTGACCGCTCCTGACACACAGTCACGGGTGTCAGCTGTGATAATCAGCTGACACCCGGCTGCGATTAGCTGCGCTCCCCTCAGGAGCGCAGCTGATCGCCTATGACGTACTATCCCGTCCATGGGCAGAATGGCACGGGTTTTATGGACGGGATAGTACGTCTAATGTCAGAGAGGGGTTAAAGACTCTTCAGAGATTTTTGGGTTTTGCCAATTTTTATCGTAAATTTATTGGTAATTTCTCCGGTATTGTTAAACCATTGACTGATTTGACCAAAAAGGGTTCTGATGTGGTGAATTGGCCTCCTGAGGCAGTCTCTGCGTTTCAGGAACTTAAGCAGAGATTCACTTCTGCTCCTGTTCTACGGCAGCCTTATGTTTCTCTACCGTTTCAGGTGGAGGTTGATGCCTCTGAAATTGGGGCAGGTGCCGTTTTGTCCCAAAGAGATCCAGAGACCTCTAAGAGTAACCCTTGTGCCTTTTTCTCTCGAAAATTTTCGCCAATTGAATGTAATTATGACGTGGGTAATCGGGAGTTATTGGCCATGAAGTGGGCCTTTGAAGAGTGGAGACATTGGCTGGAAGGAGCCAAACATCAGGTGGTGGTCCTCACGGACCATAAGAATCTGGTTTATCTCGAATCAGCCAAGCGACTTAATCCTAGACAGGCCAGGTGGGGCTTGTTTTTCACACGTTTTAATTTTGTGGTTTCTTTTCTTCCTGGCGCTAAGAATGTTAAGGCGGATGCCCTCTCGAGGAGTTTCTTTGCGGACTCTCCTGAGTTATCTGATTCTACTGTTATTTTGAAAGAGGGTGTAGTTCTTTCCACCATCTCGCCCAATTTGAGACTGGCTCTGGAAGGGTGTCAGGAGGATAAACCTGAGCGCTGCCCTATTGGGAAATTGTTTGTCCCAGACCAGTGGAAGAAGAGTGTGATGTCTGAGATTCATTGTTCCGCGTTGGCTGGTCATCCCGGGATTTTTGGTACCAGAGACTTGGTGAGTCGGTCCTTTTGGTGGCCTACTTTGTCTCGTGAAGTCAGGGAATTTGTGCAATCCTGTGGGACTTGCTCTCGCTCCAAGCCTTGCTCTCGCTCTAGTGGTTTGTTAATGCCATTACCTGTGCCCAAGAGGCCATGGACCCATATCTCTATGGATTTTATTTCCGATCTCCCTGTTTCTCAGAGAATGACCATTATCTGGGTAATCTGTGATAGGTTTTCCAAGATGATACATCTTGTGCCATTACCTAAGTTACCTTCCTCCTCCTAATTGGTGCCTTTGTTCCTTCAGCACGTGGTTCGGTTACATGGCATTCCTGAGAACACTGTGTCTGACAGAGGAGTCCAGTTTGTTTTCAGATTTTGGAGGACATTTTGTTCTAAACTTGGTGTTCAATTATCTTTCTCCTCTGCTTTTCATCCTCAGACCAATGGACAAACCGAGAGAACAAACCAGACCTTGGAGACTTATTTGAGATGTTTTGTGTCTGCTGATCAAGACGACTGGGTCTCTTTTTTGCCTTTGGCTGAGTTTGCTCTTAATAATAGGGCTAGCTCTGCCACCTTGATGTCTCCATTTTTCTGCAATTTTGGGTTTCAGCCTCGATTTTCTTCGGGACAGGCGTAGGCTTCTGTTTGTCTGGGTGTTGACTCTGTTGTGGAGCGAATGCAGCAGATTTGGGACCAGGTGGTGGAGAGGTTGTCTCTCTCTCAGGAGAAGGCCCAATGGTTTGCCAACCGGCATAGGACTGATGGTCCTCGGTTTAAAGTGGGGGACTTGGTTTGGTTGTCCTCAAGAAATATCCCTATGAGGGTTGAATCTCCAAAGTTTAAGCCTAGGTTCATTGGACCTTATAAGATCATGGAGATTCTTAATCCTGTTTCCTTCCGTTTGCTTCTTCCAGGGACATTTAAGATCCATAATGTGTTCCACAAGTCCTTATTGAAGAGGTTTGTCGAGCCAGTGGTTCCTATGGCTGCGCCTCCTGAACCGGGTTTTGGTTGAGGGCAATCTAGAGTATGTGGTTAAGAAAATATTGGATTCTCGGTTTTCTAGACAGAAACTCCAGTATTTGGTTAAGTGGAGAGGTTATGGTCAGGAGGACAATTCTTGGGTGTTTTCTTCGGACATCCATGCTAGGAGACTGATCCGTGCCTATCACCGAGCTCATCCTGATCGGCCTGGTTGCACAAGTGAGTGTTCGGTGACCCCTCCTCAAGGGGGGGGTACTGTTATGAATGTGCTAGAAATGGTTTCTGAGGAGAGGCCCTCTCTGATGGTTACAGACAGTACTGAACCTTTCAGCGAGGAGTGGCAATCTGGGATCGCTGACTGGTCTAATATAAGGGAGGTTCACTCCCATGATGGTTGCCGGTGATCAATTGTTCTTGTCTCAATTGCGGTTCCTGGTTCATTTGGAAGTTTGGTGGGTCTTGCCTGCATCTTCTGCTATCAGATAAGATATTTTCTGCTTTTATTTTTGTGCTTGCTTTTTGCATTGTTCCCTGCACTTCTGTGGAGGTCAGCCAGGTCCCCTCCAGGGGCTTGTGCTCCTCTCAGTTTATCTGAAGTCACTGTTATTTGTTCATTTGCTTTTTCCTGTTTTTTCAGTGGCTGTGGCTTAGTTTTGTTACACCAGAGATCTGATTGAGGTGGTAGAGATCGTGTGAGCTCAGGTATTTTTGCAATCAGAAGAGTTGGTATTTTTTAGGGTTTTTTTTGGATTGCAGTGAGTATCCTTTCCTGTACTTTTCTGTCTAGACAGATTGGGCACCAGAGTTTGCTCATTCTATTTTCTGTCTGTGTCCGTGCTTCTTCTTGTCTAACCGCCATTACATGTTTGGGGGCTTCCTATTTTCTTTGGGGATCTGCTCCGGGGCAGATAGCTTTCATCTTTCTGCCTTTAGGTGTAGTTATCTCTCAGGCTGTGACGAGGCGTCTAGGATCAACGTAGGAACGCTCCACGGCTACCTCTAGTTGTGTGGTTAGTTCAGGTTACTGCAATCCAATAGGTTCCAGCCTCTCTGGTGTATTGCCGTTTTTGCTTATTCTCCTCACCTACCAAAACACAACATCTTGCGTTCCACCTTATAATTGACAGGGCAGACGCTCTGCCTTAAACTGGGAACGAGCCATAATGCTGTGTAACGGAAATAGATTATGGTGACCGTTTTCTAAAGTGACTATAACTAAGATAAATTTGAAAATTTTCAAATGGTTCAAGTGAATGGTCCCTGAGTTCAGTGCAGAAGAGAGTCAGTATAGACGGCTCTAGAAAAACACAAAAACATAGTATTAGCTGCAGGGTTAGATGCACATTCATATAAATGACAATAAATCAAATTCCCTGTTCAGCCCTTTAGGGGCAAGAGTCTCGAGAGTATGGATCCAATAGGATTCTCAATTTATCAAGAGTAAAGTTCTATCACCTCCACGTCTGAGGGGAGGGATGGTCTCAATTACTTGAAATTTGAGTTGAGAGATGGCTTGTCCTTGTGAGTGAAAATGATGAGGAATAGGAAGAAGTAAATTATTGCAGCGGATGGTGGACTTATGTTTAGAAATCCTATCATGCACTGATTGAGTGGTCTCACCTATATATAAAAGGCCACAAGGGCACTTTATTAAATAGACCACAAATGAGGACTCACATGTATGGTAGCCATTGATCTGGAAACTCTTGCCCGTGCGAGGGTGATATATTGTAGAACCCTTCTGAAAATTACCACACTGGGCACAATGAAGGCATGGGTATGTCCCTGTACGGGGATGGGACAAAAAAAGTTGTTTTTTCATGCGTGTAGATCCTAGGTCTGCCCACACTAGACCATCCCTGAGATTAGAGGGTCTTTTAAAACAAGGGAGGAACGGTTCAGAAAATTCAGGTATGTCCAGGTGTGCTCGGGACAGTAAAGGCCAGTGTCGTCTTATTACCCTGTGAAGAATGAAAGCATACGGGTGGAACATATGTACAAACGGAATGCATTTGTTAATGTTGTAAGGTCGACTACTAGGTTGATGGTTCCTAGAATTAGTGAGGAGGGAGGGAGGGTAGCCCCTATCCAAAAATTTCTTGGTCATCTCGATGTGTCTTGAGTCACGGAGTGTGTCATCCGTCACTATACGTGTTACCAGGTGATATTGGGAGATTGGAATTGAACGTTTCACCGATGGCGGGTGAAAGCTATTGTAATGTAGTATACTATTACGATCTGTGGCCTTTATACGTAGGTCTGTGTTCAAATGGCCTTTGGTGTCCTTAAGGACTATGGTATCAAGAAAATTAGCGGACCGCAGGTCCGATGTGATAGTAAATGTGATTCCTGGCCAGGATTCATTGAGAAAAGAGTGGAAATCGAGGAAAGACTCGGGAGTGACGCTCCATAGGCAAAACACGTCGTCTATACTAATGTTTCCACAGTAATACATTGTTGGTGTATAAAGGGTGTTTATAGATAACTGTGTTCACAAATTCCGCCATGTATGTGTTCGCGTATGGGGCGCTACATTTGAACCCAGGGCTGTTTCACGTACTTGTAAGAAGAAAGTATCCTGAAATAAAAAGTAGTTATTGAATAGAATCATAGATAAAAGATCTAAAAATTTGGAGATGGGAGACAATATAGAACACAGGTGTTATCGGATCTCTCTGAAAATAGACATAATACTGCAAAAGTATTCCAGATTAGGGATTTTAGACGCAAAAACTTGCGAATATCTCCATAAGAAATATCCGATAACACCTGTGTTCTACACCCTTCCCAAAGTGCATAAAAATTTGGAGAATCCCCCAGGGAGGCCAATTGTGGCCTCGACAGAATCTATATTGTCTCCCATCTCCAAGCTTTTAGAAAAGATTCTTACACCACTAACGCATACATCACGATCTTTCTTTATGGACACCGACGCTTTCTTGAAAATCATTAGAGACTTGAACACGGTACCCCCAGACACTATTCTAGTTACCCTAGATGTCAAAGATTTGTACACGTCCATCTCGCATGTTGAAGGGATTAACGCTGTACACCACCTGCTCACGAGAACAGGGATGGAGAACAATCAGGTCAATCTGTGCATTGATCTTTTATCTACGATTCTATTCAATAACTACTTTTTATTTCAGGATACTTTCTTTTTACAAGTACGTGGAACAGCCATGGGTTCAAATGTAGCGCCCCCATATGCGAACACATACATTGCGGAATTTGAGAACACAGTTATCTATAAACACCCTTTATACACCAACAATGTATTACTGTGGAAACGTTATATAGACGACGTGTTTTGCCTATGGAGCGGCACTCCCGAGTTTTTCCTCGATTTCCACTCTTTTCTCAATGAATCCTGGCCAGGAATCAAATTTAGTATTACATTGGACCTGCGTTCCCCTAATTTTCTTGATACCATAGTCCTTAAGGACACCAACGGCCATTTAACCACAGACCTACATATAAAGGCCACAGATCGTAATAGTATACTACATTACAATAGCTTTCACCCGCCATCGGTGAAACATTCAATTCCAATTCCCGATATCAATGGGTAACACGTATAGTGACGGATGACACACTCCGTGACTCAAGACACATCGAAATGACCAATAAATTTTTGGATAGGGGCTACCCTCCCTCCCTCCTCACTAATTCTATGAACCATCAACCTAGGAGTCGACCTTACAACACTAACAAACGCATTACGTTTGTACATATGTTCCACCCGTATGCTTTCATTCTTCACAGGGTAATAAGACGACACTGGCCTTTACTGTCCCGAGCACACCTGGACATACCTGAATTTTCTGAACCGTTCCTCCCTTGTTTTAAAAGACCCTCTAATTTCAGGGATGGTCTAGTGCGGGCAGAACTAGGATCTACACGCATGAAAAAACAACTTTTTTTGTCCCATCCCCATACTGGGACATACCCATGCCTTCACTGTGCCCAGTGTGGTAACGTTCAGAAGGGTTCTACAATATATCACCCTCGCACGGGCAAGAGTTTCCGGATCAATGGCTACCATACATGTGAGTCCTCATTTGTGGTCTATTTAATAAAGTGCCCTTGTGGCCTTTTATTTATAGGTGAGACCACTCAATCAGTGCGTGATAGGATTTCTAAACATAAGTCCACCATCCGCTGCAATAATTTACTTCTTCCTATTCCTCATCATTTTCGCTCACAAGGACATGCCATCTCTCAACTCAAATTTCAAGTAATTGTAATTGAGACCATCCCTCCCCTCAGACGTGGAGGTGATAGAACTTTACTCTTGAAAAAACGAGAATCCTATTGGATCCATACTCTCGAGACTCTTACCCCTAAAGGGCTGAACAGGGAATTTGATTTATTGTCATTTATATGAATGTGCATCTAACCCTGCAGCTAATACTATGCTTTTGTGTTTTTCTAGAGCCGTCTATACTGACTCTCTTCTGAACTGAACCCAGGCACCATTCACTATGAACCATTTGAAAATTTTCAAATTTATCTTAGTTATAGTCACTTTAGAAAACGGTCACCATAATCTATCTCCGTTACACAGCATTATGGCTCGTTCCCAGTTTAAGGCGGAGCGTCTGCCCTGTCAATTATAAGGTGGAACGCAAGAGGCTTAGATCCTGGAACGCAGACGAACTTCCTGTCCCAGGATCCACTGTACCGGAAATGCACGGTAGAACGCACACTAGAATCTCGTGCCTGAGACTTCCGGGCACGTCACACAGCCTGATAGCTACCGCCCCTCACCTCGGCTACTTACAGATGGCACTACCGTTTCACTCCTGACAAGCGGCGGATGCCGCGTCAGCAGCACGGTTTGGTAAGCACACTGGCCGCCTATTTGTTTATATAGCCATTCACTATACAGCATCTGACCTAATGGATCATTATCCCTAGGCTGCACACCTTTTTGACAGTGTTCAGATTACGACTATAACCAATCAACTTAAGGGTATGCATTTATCCAGGCTTATTTGTGAGGCGTCACGTTCACTTCTATATTCACCGGTATACGTATATGTGTATTTTTTAGGTGTTCATCCCACTGACATATTAAGGGCATGTATCAGTGCATTCTTTCCATGTAACGGTATGTTTCCTCTCTCCTACTAGTTTTCAGCAATTTTGGATTGTGCTTTGATTAAGGTTCCTTACTACTGTTTAATCATACATTGCTATATTACCATGTTGTGCATATGAAATACTTGTATATACTTTATTTGTATTTTTCTTACTTTGCCATTTTGGTCTACCCACATATTTTTTAAGGTTTTCTACCTGATATACGTAAATAGCAATTGATGAAGGCTATGGATATGCCGAAACGTTTTGCTACATACCATTGAAAACCATTTATTTGGGTCGAAATAAATTGATTGGTTATCACTAAGCAACAAGTTGAGTGCCAAGTTTCATTTTTTCTGTATCCTGGTTTGGGAACCTAACTTGGCACCTATTTACCCAGCAGTGCACATGCTACATTGTATTTTGTTTCATGGCTGCTGACATCAAGCCTACAGGTTAGTAATGAAGAGGTGTCTTTAAGATGCCTGTGCATTATTTACCTCATAGTTTGATTGTGAAAAAGACACAGCCAGAATAAAATCTTTTATTTAAAAGAAAGACACTGACTCCTTTATTTGAGATAAAAATAAAAAAGCTGTTATACTTACCTTATGCCCATTCCACTGAAGTCCTTGTCACCTGTAAAAAAAACTGAAAATAATAAACAACCATGATACTCACCTTACACCTATTCCATTGAAGCCCTTGTCCCCTGTAAAAGAAAACAATCATATCCCTCACCTGTCCGAAGTGAAGATAGGCCATACTGTCCCACACCGTAAACCATGTCTGTGATACGCAGTTTACATCATGGCACCATCCAGGTTGAAATCTAGGGGTGCAGAAGGTGCTGCAGATTTAGTGACTAGCGGTGATGTCATCAATGTTAACGCCGGTCAATGAGGTTGCTTTCTCACATTTCACTGTGAGCCAGGATGATGAACTGCGGTGACCTCAATGAGATCATTGCGAGCACCATGAAAAATTGAAGAGACCTCACATCATTTTTTTTATTTTATTTATTCACTTATTTATAGCACAGGAGCTAGCTGAAGAAAACTCATCAGTGACAGCAGGTGTAGGCTGATGGGAGTAGTACTTTTACCACTGGTCACAGCTGCTGGCTTATGTTCTCATCTGACAGCATGGGAACCACAGCTCTCTGACCGGTGGTAATAATCGCTGAGGACAGTGTGGCAAAGGATGTTTGATCACCCCATTCAACTGAATTGGGTCCGGGATCATGTTTGGGTACCATTTGCCATCTGAAAGACCAAGCAAAATTTCAGTGAGAGCTGCTCATAGGATTTCCAGAGAGGCAAATCAGAACCCCACTACAAAAGACCTCTAGAAAGAATTAGCAGACTCTAGAGTTGTGGTATATTTTTCTACATTCACAAATATGGCCTTCATGGGAGAGTCATCAGAAGAAAACATTTCCTGCATTCTCACAATAAAATTCAGCATCAGAAGCATGCAAAACAACAATTAAACTAGCCTGATGCATTATGGAAAGCCATGTGCACCAAAGAGGTTAAAATAGAACTGTTAGTCCACAATGATCAAAGGTATGTCTTGAAAAAATAGGCCACAGAATTTCAGGAAAAGAACATCTTGCCAACCATTATGCATTGGGTGGATCAACATGCTTTGTGGTTGTGTTGCAGCCAATGGCACAGGGAACATTTCACAGCTAGATGGAAGAATGGATTAAATGAAATTTCAACAAATTATTGATGCAAACCTAACTTCTGTAGAAAAGCTGACATTGAAAAGAGGATAGCTTCTACAAATGGATAATGATCCTAAACACACATCAAAATCGACTAACTCAAACGGCTCAAGCTGAAGGGTTTACAATGGCGCTCAGTCCCCTACTGAAACTTTTCCATCTGCCCATTTTTCTTTTTGCAATTTTTAAAATGTACAAGATTACAAATAAATATACTAAACTATATACTAAATATATACAAACTTTTATATGCCATTTATATATATATATATATATATAATATATATATATATATATGGGACTAGTCTGGTCCCAACATCTCTATCAGCAGTAATTTTATATGTACAAAAAAGGAAATGATGGTAAGTAATTACAATGCTATGCATAAAATGAGAAGACACTATTTAATAATTGTTTTAGTGGTGCATGGCTTATTGTAGGTTGGTGGTGTCCATATTTACATTCATAGGCACAATGTGGCAGAATTTTTTATGCAGGAGGCAAATGTATAAATACAATATATGTAACCTTGTTATTTTCAGGGCCACTGTGATCAATATGGTAAGAAAAGTCGTAGCTGGAAGATGTTGACATGAAAGTCTGGTCATATGTAGAAGAAACACAAAATTACTCTAATCAAATTAGACATCTCTGATATGTTACTGGATTTCAATATTTATTCTGTATCTACACTGTATGACTTGTAGAGAGATTATGGGAGTAAGACTCTTGTTTGTAAAGAAATCTCATTTATTATGTATAGCACCTACTCTTAGTATATTGTGTACTCTCCTGTTATATATAGCATAGTCCCTTATTGCATTGCTTCCTTGATCATTATGTATAGTGCTATTTTGTTATTAGTTAGCGTCCTCACTTGAAATCTAGATTGCTGCCTCTTATTAAATAGCATCTCTCTTACATAGTGTCTTATTAACATCAGCATACACCAAGGCAGGGTTCAGAAAAACAAAAGCAGAGCCTTACTGGCTTAATGAAAAATAAAACAATTAAAGTATCACAGAGTCCTTTCTCTGCAGTTTTCAACCTGCAGTTAACCCGCACAGTCCTTTAGCTCCTCTGGGAGCTATGTGGGAGTTCCTGCTCTCACATTATGCAACACCCACTGAATCTCATGGCCAGGTCTTTAACACCCCATGTGATGATCACATGACCTTGACATGACACAGATCCTGTCAGAATTCTGCAGGTGGAGATATGGTGGACCCTCTCCCACCCGCTTTATAGAGGTCCACTAAACCAGCCCATAAAGGCACTGCCACACTTAGCGATCGCACCAGCGATCACGACAACGACACGACCTGGCGAGATAGCTAGTGCGATCGCTATGTGATCGCTAGTTAGATTCCAAACACAACTCATCAGCGATCTGTATAACGACCTCTGCGGTCGTTGGGAAAACCTAGTCCCACCTGTGACGCTGGTGAAGTCGTTCATAAAGGGTGTCAAACTCAGCGATTCAGGCTCACCAGCGGGACACCAACGACCAAAAAACGGCTCAGAACGTTCATGAGCGATCAGCGACATCTCAGCAGGGGCCACATCGCTGCTACATGTCACACACAGCTAAGTCGCTAACGAAATCGCTACTGCGTCATAAATGGTGATGCAGTAGCGATCTTGCTAGCGATCTCTCTTAGTGTGGCATACCTGTTATGGAAATTTAATTAGGATAAATCTATCCTGCAGTGTTTGGTGTTGCTGTTCCCAATTTTATATTAAAAGTCTTTTCTTTGAGCGCTCAGACGAAATGAGGACTGTCCACAACGGAAGTGTCAGTATAACAGTTTGTCAAGACCAACAGTTTATTATTCATTCAAGGTTTTATACGTTTACAAAAAGGGGCTGGTTAGTCAATTAGCATACAATTAAAAGCTGCTAGATTATTGGCTGTTTTAGTGTAAGTATGATAATTATGATAAAAGGGCTGAAGTAGCAGATTTATTGTTTATTGTTCTTTGTCCCAGTTTTCCTACTTGACTAGTAAAGAAAATAATAGATATCCTCTGTCCTTGTTTCTGTGTCCTTGGTAAAAAGTCCCTATGAGCTATAGCCAGGGTCGTCTTAAACAACTGATTATAGCTAGCATCAGCTTTTGCATAAATATGCTGAGCACAGGATTTTTAGCAAGTGAGATCTATCTAACTGTAAATGCATATATATGAATATACATTGAATACGTGGAATACATATATATTTCCATGACAGTCCCCCCTTAGATACCACTTGCCCTAAAAACCTGCTCCTGTCCCAAAGTGCTGCAACTCTTTTGTGCTGCCGATTGGCTGGTACATGCCTAACACATGCACCCCTCATCGATGCAGGCTTTTCGCAAATGGGCGGTCAGGAGATCTGTCCCTAGCAGGGATTCATGTGTTTGCAATCATAGTCTCTTTATTTAACTGCATGTTCAGAAAAACATGTGTATTCTTCATCAGGTAGGTCAACTGTCTGGTCAGTCAGAGCATCCACGACATCATTCATGGCTTAGGTGTCTCTTCTGGCACGGGAGCTTCCTTGCGATGCGATACGTGGATCCAAGCAGGCTTTCCCTCTAGTTTCACAGAGGTTGGTGTCATCTGGGGCTCTTGGACAGGACCATCAGTTCTGGGATCGAGTGTTCTCATTTCCAACTTTTTTCACCAACACCCAGTCTCCTGGCTTTCAAGGAGTGCGCAGCGGACACTGAGTCTGGATCTGGCAGTGAAGAGAAAAACTCGAGAATGGACATTAGTTTTTGACCAATTCAATTACATAAGCAAACAAGATATCATTTTGCATATTCTGCTGCTGAGGGAAGAATGCACCTAACTTGGGACTAGACCCAAACAAAATTTTGCATTGTGACAGCTTTTCTGGGTCTCTGGGAGTGTGCCTTACGCTAAACAGTGCAATTGGGAGTGTGTCTCATGCCATGGTTTGTGTGTCTCTTGGGCAATTTTCAGCATCCTATTCTTAAGTGTTCCGTTCAGTCTTTCTACCTTCCCGCTGCTCTGGGGGTGGTAAGGAGTGTGTAGGCCTAAATCTGACCCTACTGCTAACCAGATCTCTTATGTCAGATTTGCTGTGAATGCGGGTCCCTGATCACTCTCTATCACTTCTGTAACCCCATATCTGCACACTATTTTCCGAAAGTAGCTGCTTTGCAGTAGTCTTTGCTGACTTGGAAGGCTTCTGTCCATCTTGAAAACACTTCTTTGACCACAATGGCGTATTTGAATCATTCACTTGGCGATATCTGAATGTGGTCTATCTGGATCCTCTGAAGCTGGTAGAGTGGTCTTGCCGGATGAGGTCAGGGGGACTTTCTTCTACACGTCCAGGCTTGCATTTGCCGCAGGTCAGACAGCTGCTGGTGAATTTGGCTGTTAGGGTGGAGATCCCTGAAGCGAACCAGTAAGCACCAATCAGATCATTCATCTGTGTCTTTGATATGTGGGTTTGGGTCCATGTGCCCATTGGACCACTATAGGATGCATACTTTGTGGTAGGCAGGGTTTGGAGTCCATTGTTGATAGCCTTCCTTCTTCACGTGTTGCTTTTTTTTTTTTCGCGTTCAGCTCTTCTTCTACTTTTGGAGCTTGGTCTTGCAACTTCTTGAGCAGATCCCAGGACGTCTTTTTGTCAGGTTTCTTGTCTTCAGTCGTCATGTAGTAGCCGTCCGGGTCTACGACCTCTCCCACTTCTCCATGTTGTCTTCCTTTGGCCGCTTCTTTGGCTGCCATGTCCGCCATGTTGTTGCCTCATGCCTCTTCTGTTCTCAGTTTTCCATGCACTTTTGATTTTTCAAATTGCCACCATTTTGGAAGTTGGAGTACACCCAGCAGGTCCCTGAAGGCTCCATGATGCTTCACGGTTGTCCCGCTTGCTGTGATGAAGTCCCTTGCAGCCCAGATGGGCCCAAAGTCGTGTGCTATGCCATGCGAGCACCTGTAGTCGGTGTAGATGTTTGCAGTCTTGCCTTCTGCCATCTGGCAGGCCTTCGTCAGCGCTATCAGTTCTGCTTCCTGGGCTGACAGGCTAGGTGACAGACTTCTGGACCACAGGATTTCTTGATTGCTGGTCACTGCACTTTCTGTGTGGAAACTTCTTCATCATCTGCAAATCTGGAGCCATCCAAGTATAGGATAAATTCTGTAAATTTTTGTTCTGAAAAGTCCATATTGTATCACCCCTTGGGAGTGGGAGTAGAGTGGCCGGGATGAGGACTGTAGGTCTGGAGACGGTGACATTGTGAGACAAAGGCGATAGAGGCGCCACAAAGATGTCGTGTGGAGTGAGAGTTTCCAGTGGCTGTCCAAGAGTGATGTCAGCAGTCTTGTCCAGGAAGGCGTGTGCTGCAGATGCTGCCATCAGGCAGGAGGGTGCTCCTCTTGCAACTGGATCCAAGTGGGCTGAGAGGCAGCCTAAAAGTCTCTGTTTCCCCCGTGAATCCGTGTCAGGACTCCAGTAGCATGACCTTCTTTCTGAATGAGTTGAAGGCTGCGTCCGATAGAAGGAGCGGGGTTGCGTTGATGCAAGCGCACAGAGGCTGCATTAGGACTGAGGCATCAGTGATCCATGTTCTGCATCACGACACTAGACCAAAGAAGGCCTGCAGCATTTTTGGAGTTGATGGGGGAGCCATCTTCTCCACATTGGTCTTCCAGTCATTTGACAGGTGTTTCGTCTGGTGGACAATACAGTGTCCCAGGGATGTAACTTGCTTCTGACACCGCTGGACTTTGTTCTACCAGACCTTGCGTTGCTGTTCCTCAAGGAACAGGGAATGGACTGTGCAGGTATCGATGTCAACCACGCAAAAGAGAAGGTCATCCACGTGTTGTAGAAGAGTGACTCCTGCATATTCTGCAATCCAGTTGACGAGGGTGGAGGACATTGTCTTGGTGAAACTTGAAGGGCTTGTTCTGAGCACCTTAAGGCAACACTGTCCATATGCACTGCACTGATGCGTGAAGGCAGGCAGGTCATCCAGGTGGAGGGGGACACTGAAGAAGGCACTGGCCAGGTTGATCACCGTGAATACCGTTGCGGTGACTGGGACTTTTGAGAGCAGAGTGTGCTGGTTCAGCACTGTTGGGGTTTCAAATACCGTAGCCTCTTTCACGGCCTCCAGGCCTTGCACCATTCTGAACTCAGTGGAGTTTACAGTCTTTTTCTTCACTGTGGAAAGCTGGGATTGATTCCGATGGGCGAGGCAGCCCAGTTTGGCCTTGTTCTTCACTATGCGGCAGGGGACTCCCATTTCCCGGCACAGAGCTGGCGGGAAAACAAACCGTCTACTAGGATCCACATCATGAGAGATGACGACCAGCTGGCTTTCTTGTTCTCCACCAAGGCAGTCACTGTGTTAGCACCTGCTCTGGTCACAGGGGGTCTTCTTGTTGGGACGTCTCCAATGGAGACGTGGGTGAACTGGTTGATTGCAGGGGGCACCTCCTGGTGCTTGCAAAAGATGAACCTCTGGCGTTGGAGCCGGATGAGGTGTTGCCATTCCATGAAGCGAGTAGGGTCCTTCTTGAGTTGAATATCCTGGCCAATGTCAAAGTTCTCAGGCCGTCTTCTTAGGCGAGTTCACTTAGACCTTCAGTTGGTCAGAGACATCTTGACTCTGGGTGATGGAGTGGCAATTCTGGTACTATGTCCAGCACCTCCTGTGATAGGTCTGCAGTGTGGTTGTTTGAGGTTCCTGTTTCTTCTTGGGTCAGGGTGAAGAAAGTGTCATGGTCCCATCTTCCTGGAACACTCTGGTCGCTTTCAGCTTCTGCAGTAGGTCCACTCCCGATAGGTTGAGGGTGCAGGTCTTTGACACAACAAACTGGGACATGATGGAGTGTTCTGGCTGAGTCCACATGCTCAGGGGCTTCATAATCTGGAAATATCTGACTTGACCATCAATTCCCATGCAGGACGCAGAAGATTCTGATAGATAGGTGAGGTTGCGGAGTTCCACAAGAAAATATCTGACTACGCCATCCACTCTCAGGATATTGGTCCCACTGGTGGGGTTCCCTGTGGACTTGGTGTGCTCCTGTCCTATGGACGGGGTTCTTCACTGCTTTCTGTGTTTCTTCTTCTTCTGGGCGAAGTCAGTGTTCTGCACCGGTTCCGGAAATGACCAAACTCGCCACAGTTGTAACACTGGACATCCCTTCTGTCCCAGCGGGACTCAATCCTTTTTGCTACTGCGAGCAGGGTATCCATTGCTATTGACGTGTACTCAGGCCTGGCTACTACCAGTAGTTTCCTGATTGGTTCTCTCAGTCCGCGCACAAAAGCCTGTGCCAACATCCGTCTGTGTGTCTGATCATGGGTAATGAGGTCCAAATCTTGAAACACTTGCATCACTCTGTCATGGAACTCCTCTACAGACTCTGTCTGGTCCTGGCTCGTGACATGTAGGCTGATAGCTTGTCCTGTCAGTCTGCTTTTGGCCCATTCTCTGAGCTGCTCAATTAGCTTTGGTCCTGTCTCCCAGGCATACGCATCTAATTCTGCTGGAAGCTTGAAGTGTTCTCTCATAATTGGCCAGAATGCATCACCTGCTTTTATTTCCATTACGGCCCAGAGATCAATCCAGGCTGCTGCATACGTTCGCTGGATCTGCTGCATTTTTTGGCAAAATGGAATGGGGTGTATCCCTGGGTCTGGCAGCATACTGATCACCTGGCTTGGGATGAAGGGCTCATAGGATGGTGCCTCTACCTGTCCCTGCTCTCTTGGTGCTTGTGGGTTTTCTTCCCTAGTATTGGGCAGCATGTATGACGTTGTGTCTTCATCTTCATCAGATGAGAAGTGACATGGTGTGCTTGGTGCATACACTGGGTGAGGCTGCGGTGGATCAGTGTCATAGTTCCTTGTTGGCAGCTCTGCTCGGCACTGAGGTTCCTCATTTGTGTCTGCAGCTACACCTCCCCCCTGTGAAGCCCCGGCTGTGGGCTCTGCTAGTTGTTGTGTCTGGGGGCTACCTGCACCGTTTTGTGTAGGGAGATTTGCACTTTCTTCTCCTGATATAATGACTGGTAATGTTTGTACTGTGCTTGGGATAGACAGGGTGCCCTGTGCTGGAGGTACAGAATACAGGGACACCACATTGCTTTGATTGGGCGTTGACCCAGTTGATAACGTAGGAGGAAAAAGAGGAAAAGAAGGGAGGTGTGAGGGAGAAGAAGTGGGGTGTGTGATGGAGGAGGAGGAAAGAGGAGGAGAGAGAGAGAGGGGAGAGAGAGAGAGAGGAGAGAGAAAGGGGGAAGGGAGAGAAAGATGGAGGAGAGAGAGAGGAGAAAGATGGAGGGGGAGAAGTAGAAAAAGATGGAGGGGGAGAAGTAGAAGAAGAAAAAGAAGAAGGTTTGAGAGATGGAGAGGAAGAGATAGAAGAAGAGGAAGAAAATGGATGTGTCATAGATGTGAGGGAGGGGAAAGAAGGAATGATAGAGAAAGAAGGATAGAGAGGAAAGGCAGCGAGGAAAGAGGAGAGAAGTCTGAAGGAGGAGAAAGGGACTGAGAGAAGAAAGAGGAGAGGGTGTCCCCCCTGCGATGCTTGAGAGGGGACCGTTGAAGCAAAAATGCCTTCTCCCTGTGGAGAGAGGCGGGGAGCGTTTTTTCCCTGTACAAGGCTCCTTATTCAATGAGAGCAGACTACACCTGTCCCGTGTCTCCACAGGATGGACATATGATGTGTGTGACTCTAAATTCTGCTCTTGTGACATGTCCGTGATCATTTCCTCACAGATGATTTCAATGCTTCTTTAACACCTTTTCAATCTTATTCACATAAAAATCACTTCCTGGTCCATTCAAATAACTTGCTGTACCTTCTACACAATGCAAGACCACCACTGCTCTTTTATAGCAGACGGCAATCTAAAAACAAACTTTCCTGTGCCTTTCAAAAAACAAAAAAAAACATTTCATTGTGCAGCGTAAAGTCTGCCCGTCCATTGGATTCTCACTTACTCTGACCTTCTATTCACATGCCTAGCCCTTCGATTCTCACGTACTGTGTCTATTCCAAAAACCTATTCAACAAAGGTGATTAAAAATCTGAGAACTGCTGCATTCTGGTTCTGTGTGCAAGGACACTGAAATTCTTGTCTTCGCTGAATGCCTGATGGGAGGGGTGAGTGAAGCCGCTGCGCAATTGTTTATGTGTTCTTCCTCCGCCTGCAATTTCTTATCTGTGTTTCTGTCCTTGATCTAAAGCACGCTAGTAGATCTTGCGTTTTTTTTTTTTTAAATAATGGTTGAAGAATAAAACTCTAAAATAAGTTGATTAGAAAAACCTCTCCAAAATTATTTAAAAATGTACTTAAAGAAAAACTTTAAAAACAAAAAGATTTAAAAAGAAAAAAGAAAACCCTACACAGTTTAGTAAAAAAACTCTAAAAGCAAAAAGCTGATCAAAAAGGGGAGGGAAAAAAAACGTATTAATAGTAAAACTTTGAAAAACAACAAGGTTGACAAGAAGAAAAAACCCTTGTTACTAAAACAGCTTAGGCTTTATCCTCCCGCCCTCCAGAATGTCCTCTTCACTGCTGCTGCTCCCTCCTCCCTTATATCTCTGCTTGCTGTGTCTACAGGCACTGAAATCACGTATCAAAAAAAAGGTTATCCCTCAGAATAGAAAAAAATGAATACAGCTCAGTCTGAATGCCTGAGAATTTTCACGCTACAGCCTGTAGCCAAAAACTAGCTCAAAAAGATCAAAACCAGGAAACAGATGTGACAACGTGATTAGCAGAGGAGGGGGGTCAAAGGGGCTTTAGCCTGCAGCCAGCAGCGAATGAGGTAGTGACAGAGCGCACTCTGCTCTGAGTGTAAATTTAAAGCGACAGTACCTGATACAGACAGGAACACGTACAAATGAAACAGACACCCGGGAGAATACGAATCCCTCTTTTGATGATCTGTAACACATACAAGCTGCTCTGGTAACTGATAACTCACCAATTGCACTGAGCACGACAATGCTCAAGGTCTATTACTCTGAAAACCGTTCGCCCTGGCCGTGCGCCGGTCACAGTAATCTGTAATAGCCTTAATCAAAATTCTCTTCATCCACGTCTGATTTGACTGGGATGACCTCCCCCCTTGCGTGGACGATTACTGTGAGAACTTATCCAAATCAAAGCTCCTGCCCTTCACACCTGGATTGACTGGGATGACCTCCCTCCGATGTGTGAAGGATTACTGCAGAAACTTAACCAATTCAAAGCCCTCGCCCTTCACATCTGGATTTACTGGGATGACCTCCCTCCTGTGTGTGAAGGATTACTGCGTGGACTTATCCAGCAATTTGGTTTTCTGCTTTACAGCCCCCAGAAATCAGCAAGCAAACACAGTCACCGTTCCAATTTTCTCCCGGTTCACACAAAACATGAAACACATACACAGCACAGCAGCAAACACCTTATATCCCAGGTTTTGGATAAGGGTGTGGACTTTTTACACTACCTGGGAATGCGGTGGTGACCACACCTGACCGGCAAGAGGTGTAAGACCTGGACTGGACACATGGACTTTCAGGTAAGATGACAAGATTTTCTTACCTTACTTATGGAGCTGCGCAGTCTCCGTCCCGTGAGCCAAGGCCATGGCCAACACCTCTGTCCTCTCCGGTCAGCAGGTCCCAGTGCGTTTCGTCCACCGCCCCGCGTGCAGGCGCCATCTGTTATGGAAATTTAATTAGGATAAATCTATCCTGCAGTGTTTGCTGTTGCTGTTCCCAATCTTATATTAAATGTCTTTTCTTTGAACGCTCAGACAAAATGAGGACTGTCCACAACGGAAGTGTCAGTATAACAGTTCGTCAAGACCAACAGTTTATTATTCATTCAAGGTTTTATACGTTTACAAAAAGGGGCTGGTTAGTCAATTAGCATACAATTAAAAGCTGCTAGATTATTAGCTGTTTTAGTGTAAGTATGATAATTATGATAAAAGGGCTGAAGTAGCAGATTTATTGTTTATTGTTCTTTGTCCCAGTTCTCCTACTTGACTAGTAAAGAAAATAATAGATATCTTCTGTCCTTGTTTCTGTGTCCTTGGTAAAAAGTCCCTATGAGCTATAGCCAGGGTCGTCTTAAACAACTGATTATAGCTAGCATCAGCTTTTGCATAGATATGCTGAGCACAGGTTTTTTAGCAAGTGAGATCTATCTAACTGTAAATGCATATACAGTCATGGCCAAAAGTTTTGAGAATGACACAAATATTAATTTTTGCAAAGTCTACTGCTTCACTTTTTCTAATGGCAATTTGCATATACTCCAGAATGTTATAAAGAGTGATCAGCTTAACAGCAATTACTTGCAAAGTCAATATTTGGCTAGAAAATGAACTTTATCCCCCAAAACACATTTCAACATCATTGTAGCCCTGCCTTAAAAGGACCAGCTAACCTCTTTTCAGTGATTGCTCCATTAACACAGGTGTGGGTGTTGATGAGGACATGGCTGGAGATCAATCTGTCATGATTAAGTAAGAATGACACCACTGGACACTTTAAAAGGAGGCTGGTGCTTGGCATCATTGTTTCTCTTCTATTAACCATGGTTATCTCTAAAGAAACACGTGCAGTCATCATTGCAATGCACAAAAATGGCCTAACAGGGAAGAGTATCGCAGCTAGAAAGATTGCAACTCAGTCAACAATCTATCGCATCATCAAGAACTTCAAGAAGAGAGGTTCCATTGTTGCCAAAAAGGCTCCAGGGCGCCCAAGAAAGACCAGCAAGCGCCAGGACTGTCTCTTAAAAGTGTTTCAGCTGCGGGATCGGGCTACCAGCAGTGCAGAGCTTGCTCAGGAATGGCAGCAGGCAGGTGTGAGTGCATCTGCACGTACTATGAGGCGGAGACTCTTGGAGCAAGGCCTGGTCTCAAGGAGGGCAGCAAAGAAGCCACTTCTCTCCAGAAAAAACATCATGGACAGACTGATATTCTGCAAAAGGTACAGGCAGTGGACTGCTGAGGACTGGGGTAAAGTTATTTTCTCTTATGAATCCCCTTTTCGATTGTTTGGGACATCAGGAAAACGCCTCATTCGGAGAAGACAAGGTGAGCGCTACCACCAGTCTTGTCTCATGCCAACTGTTAAGCATCCTGAAACCATTCATGTCTGGGGTTGCTTCTCAGCCAAGGGAATCGGCTCTCTCACAGTCTTGCCTAAAAACACAGCTATGAATAAAGAATGGTACCAGAATGTCCTCCAAGAGCAACTTCTCCCAACCCTCCAAGAGCAGTTTGGCGATCAACAATGCCTTTTCCAGCATGATGAAGCACCTTGCCATAAAGCAAAGGTGATAACTAAATGGCTCAGGGAACAAAACATAGAGATTTTGGGTCCATGGCCTGGAAACTCCCCAGATCTTAATCCCATTGAGAACTTGTGGTCAATCATCAAGAGACGGGTGGACAAACAAAAACCTAAAAATTCTGACAAAATGAAAGCATTGATTGTGCAAGAATGGACTGCTATGAGTCAGGATTTGGTCCAGAAGTTGATTGAGAGCATGCCAGGGAGAATTGCAGAGGTACTGAAGAAGAAGGGTCAACACTGCAAATATTGACTTGCTGCATTAACTCATTCTAACTGTCAATATAAGCTTTTGTTACTCATATGTTTGCAATTATTATATTTCTGTCTGTGATAAAAACATCTGTCAAACACACATAAAAACCAGAGGGCAGCAGATCATGTGAAAATATAATATTTGTGTCATTCTCAAAACTTTTGGCCATGACTGTATATGAATATACATTGAATACGTGGAATACATATATATTTCCATGACATACCCTTTACATAGGTTCCTATTAAGCCTCTCAGCACTTAGTGTGCTGGAAGCAAAAACACTCTGGTTTTTCATCACTGACTGCATTATGCGCAGTGACACGTATCAATCTTCACATACTATGCCAGTGACTCTGTCACAATATATATATATATGTATATAATATATATATATATATAATAATTATTATATACAGTGACATGTAAAAGTTTGGGCACCCCAGGTCAAAATCACTGTTATTGTGAATTGTTAAGCAAGTTGTCGATTAAATGATCTCTAAAAGGCCTAGAGTTAGAGATGACACTTTTCCTTTGAATTTTAGGAAAATATATATTTATATTTTCATCTTTTACATTTTAATTGCTGACATTGTACTCAGCCGACATTGTGTTAAAACCAGGAGCCTGACGCAGCCTCACATCGCCGAACACTCGCTCCTCTGAGCCTGGGTCTACAACATCGCCCCAATTCTACTGCCGCAGCCAGCTTCCTGCAGCAGCGACCTTGCCTCCTGGGACTCCATTCCACCGCAGCCGCCTCTCATCAGTAAGCTGCAATCAGATTATAAGATCTCAATTCTCTTCATACAGGTATATAGTTCATTCATCTGCTGCATATGAAAACATACCAAGGACTCAAAATATACTTAATAGACATCATATATCGTTTGAGACGCTCTCCAATCCATACATGAACCATAAGAAACAAAAGGGAGCTCAAATCTCCAATGTATAACCAAAATATGAAAACAAGTACAAAAAGTAGCAAAAAATATACCAAATTTTATTAAGTAATCAAATAACAATACTACAGAACCACATACATATAATAATAAATTTTAAAAGAACCAGTGGAGAAGATGGTTAGACCATGATGCGATACTAGCAGAGAATATCAGTACATACAGTCATGGCCAAAAGTTTGAGAATGACACAAATATTATATTTTCACATGATCTGCTGCCCTCTGGTTTTTATGTGTGTTTGACAAATGTTTTTATCACAGACAGAAATATAATAATTGCAAACATATGAATAACAAAGCTTATATTGACAGTTAGAATGAGTTAATGCAGCAAGTCAATATTTGCAGTGTTGACCCTTCTTCTTCAGGACCTCTGCAATTCTCCCTGGCATGCTCTCAATCAACTTCTGGACCAAATCCTGACTGATAGCAGTCCATTCTTGCACAATCAATGCTTTCATTTTGTCAGAATTTTTAGGTTTTTGTTTGTCCACCCGTCTCTTGATGATTGACCACAAGTTCTCAATGGGATTAAGATCTGGGGAGTTTCCAGGCCATGGACCCAAAATCTCTATGTTTTGTTCCCTGAGCCATTTAGTTATCACCTTTGCTTTATGGCAAGGTGCTCCATCATGCTGGAAAAGGCATTGTTGATCGCCAAACTGCTCTTGGAGGGTTGGGAGAAGTTGCTCTTGGAGGACATTCTGGTACCATTCTTTATTCATGGCTGTGTTTTTAGGCAAGACTGTGAGAGAGCCGATTCCCTTGGCTGAGAAGCAACCCCACACATGAATGGTTTCAGGATGCTTAACAGTTGGCATGAGACAAGACTGGTGGTAGCGCTCACCTTGTCTTCTTCGAATGAGGCGTTTTCCTGATGTCCAAAACAATCGAAAAGGGGATTCATCAGAGAAAATAACTTTACCCCAGTCCTCAGCAGTCCACTGCCTGTACCTTTTGCAGAATATCAGTCTGTCCATGATGTTTTTTCTGGAGAGAAGTGGCTTCTTTGCTGCCCTCCTTGAGACCAGGCCTTGCTCCAAGAGTCTCCGCCTCACAGTGCGTGCAGATGCACTCACACCTGCCTGCTGCCATTCCTGAGCAAGCTCTGCACTGTGGTAGCCTGATCCAGCAGCTGAAACACTTTTAAGAGATGGTCCTGGTGCTTGCTGGTCTTTCTTGGGCGCCCTGAAGCCTTTTTGGCAACAATGGAACCTCTCTCCTTGAAGTTCTTGATGATGCGATAGATTGTTGACTGAGGTGCAATCTTTCTAGCTGCGATACTCTTCCCTGTTAGGCCATTTTTGTGCATTGCAATGATGACTGCACGTGTTTCTTTAGAGATAACCATGGTTAACAGAAGAGAAACAATGATGCCAAGCACCAGCCTCCTTTTAAAGTGTCCAGTGGTGTCATTCTTACTTAATCATGACAGATTGATCTCCAGCCATGTCCTCATCAACACCCACACCTGTGTTAATGGAGCAATCACTGAAAAGAGGTTAGCTGGTCCTTTTAAGGCAGGCTGCAATGATGTTGAAATGTGTTTTGGGGGATAAAGTTCATTTTCTAGCCAAATATTGACTTTGCAAGTAATTGCTGTTAAGCTGATCACTCTTTATAACATTCTGGAGTATATGCAAATTGCCATTAGAAAAAGTGAAGCAGTAGACTTTGCAAAAATTAATATTTGTGTCATTCTCAAAACTTTTGGCCATGACTGTAATAGCACTCCACATTAGTGAGAGGATAACATGTATAGAGGGAATCGGCAGTCGTTGTAATACCCAATAAGAGAGTGATAGGAAAATCAAGTGTCTCAATGGGATAAAGGCAAATGCCTAATAAATATGGCCAATAATAAATCACACTAAGGACCTACTGTGATCACTATGCACTATACACCACCGATAAACTCATAATGTAAGATGGTAAAGAACCAAAAGTGTTCAAACATGCTGAACCATGTGATCCCACTCACCCATCGTGGAAAGCTGCTAGTCGCACCGAGGCCCCGACGCCGTTTCGCGTTTCCGCTTCCTCGGGGGCAGTGTGTAAATATGCCAAGTGTGGGTTTAAATAGTCCCTAATGTGGCGCGATCGCCAATCACGCCGCAGAGAAAAAGAGGAACAGACTCCATATTGGTGCTCATCGCCTTGAGGCGGGACATCCGGTACTAGTACTGTCACTTCCGGTATCACGGAAACAATGTGCAGGAACAAGTGTTCCTAGAGACGTCATCAGTGCACAACGTTCCGTTTAGATACCATGTGTGACGGGAGCACACAGGAGGGACCGGTAGAAGGCGATAATAATGGAGCCCTGTAGCCCTATGGTATATTGCGTATCAAATAAAGGTAATGAGCCCTGCATGTGTCCTGTAATAACATTTCCATCTCTGCAAGCATATTTAATGGTATATAGTTAATTTATCTTTCTGATCTGCTCTGCCATGCTGTAAGGTCATGTCACTTTCTCAAAGAGGTTTATGATCCATGTTGGCCTGCAAACTTGCTTATTTATCTCCACATTTATTGTCTCCTGCTGTCTTAACTTAGTTAATTGATTGCTAACGAGTCAAATTAGTGTTAGATCTAAGAGCAAACCTCCTATATATTCAGACATAGCTTTGGGAAGCATTTATGTACATTTTAATCTAAGTACATTTTTTCAAAGTACCTTGCAGTTAATCATGACAGTTATATAGGGCAGAAGACAGCCAAGACATTTAAAGAAACCTATTTCCAGTACATTTGGATTGCATCAAACATGCACCATATGCACTTGTATAATTTATATCCTGGCTGCTGCATTCACTCACATCCACTGTTCTTGCACTAACTCTTTACACTCCATCTTTATCAGCCCCATCTTTGTCAGTTATGATTAGGAATTAGAAAAAAAAAAAAAAAAAAAACAGCGAGAAGGTTGCGGTCTAAAAGATAACCTTTAATCCATTAGGTTAAAACATAAGTGGCACAGGATTGTCGGGCATAGGAAAAAACACTTCAAAAACAGATGACGCGTTTCGACTTAGCAGTCTTCATCAAGATCTATGTTCTGATTACAGAGTGTGAGAATATATGCTAGGAAGTCAAATATGATTGGTCAGACAATCAGCATCATTTGAATAATGAATACACCATAGTTTCTAAAATCCAAGAGAAGAGAAAAAAAAAAAAAAAAAAACACAAAATAATAAAATCACAGAAGATCATATAAGGAAAACAATGTATATACAGAAAAATCCAAGCAATTCTGATCAGTTGTAATATTTTATCAAGTCCTGTCTATAATTCAACCCTGATGGTGTTCTCGTGTTTAATGTGAAAATCCAGAAGGATTCTCTATTGAACAGCTTGCGTTTGTGATTACCTCCTCTCAAAGGTTTGTGAACTTTCTCTATAGCATTAAACCTGAAAGAGTTAACACTGCCTTTGTGGTGTGTTAAGAAATGCTTTGAAGCTGCAGATGGAGAGATAGCATTAGGATTTACCGCATCGGCTAAATGTCTTCTGATACGCACTTTGAGAGGACATGTAGTGCAACCTATATATTGTAGCTTGCAAGTAATGCACTCTATTTGATAAATAACAAATGATGTGTTGCAGTTAACATAATCCTTGATGTAAAAAACTGAAGAGTCTTGAGCTGAAAAAAATTTCTCTGTTTTACGTGCAAACCTGCATGCTTTGCATATGTTAGCACCACATTTGTAGAAACCCCTCAGGTTTAGCCAATTATTTTGAGAACGAGAGTTATCAGGATCAGTGAAAATACTGGGAGATAATAATGAGCCTAGTGTGGGAGCTTTTTTTGGAACAAACCGCACAGGATTTTTTAAAACCTCTCTTAATTTTTTATCTTGATTTAAAAGAGGTAGATATTTTTTAATGATAGAGACTATATTATTGTATTGAGAGCTATAGTTTGTTGTGAAAGTGACACCAGAGAAACCTACTGCATTTGTTGGTTGCAGTTTTTTATTTTTTAAAAGGCTTTCTCTGTTTATATTAGTGACTCTATTTCTGGCCCGAATTAAATCCTTTTCTTTGTATCCCCTTTTGATTAATTTGTTGCAAGTTTTGTTTGATTCCTCTAAAAAGGTAGAGAAGTCGCTACAATTACGTCTCAATCTAATTAATTCTCCATAAGGAATATTTTTTACAACGTGTTTAGGATGACAGGAACTTGCCATGAGAGTGGAATTACTTGTTGTGGGTTTGTAAAAAGGAGAAATATTCACTAAATGTTTGTCAATGTCTGCTGACAAAGTTAAATCCAAAAAATTGATAGAAAAAAAATCATGAAAAAATGTAAATTTTAAATTGAACCCATTATCATTGATGTAATTAATAAACTCCTTTGCTTCATCCTGTGTACCCCCCCACACTAACAGGAGGTCATCTATATAACGGCCATACCATATAATTTTGGTACTGTAAGGATTGTCATCGTTATATAGAAATAATTCCTCCCAATGGGCCATAACAATGTTAGCCAGTGAAGGGGAGAATTTAGCCCCCATGCTTACTCCACTCTTCTGTAAGAAAAAGCAATCATCAAATCTGAAATAATTATGTGATAACAGGAATTTCACTGCTAATAAAATGAATTCAGAAGTAGCGGTATCATAAAGACCATATTTGTCCAAATAAAAGGATAGACTCTGGATAGCAATGTTGTGAGGAATGGATGGATAAAGCCCCACAACATCGCAAGAAAGCCATGAAAAATTATTATTCCAGGTAAATTTATTAAAGATAGTAGTAATAAATTTGGAGTCTCTAATGTATCCTGGAAGAGCCTGTACAAGTGGTTGTAAATGGAAATCTACCCAAGATCCCAATCGTTCTCCCAAGGACCCAATACCTGCCACAATTGGCCTAAGAGGAGGTGGGAACACTTGTTTATGGACCTTGGGGAGCGCATGATAGATAGGGACAATAGGATGATCATTAAACATAAAATCAGAGATTTTTTTGTCAATGACTTGCATATGCAAGCCCTCTTGTATTAATTTGAAAAGAACCAGATTGTACTGATCTGTGGGATCATTGGGTATTTTCTCATACATTTCCGTATTATCTAAATCAACAAATACCATTTTTTTGTACAGACTAGCATCCATTAACACTATTGAGCCACCCTTATCGGATTCTTTTATAATGAGATCCTTATTTTGTTTGAGATCAAATAGAGCCTTCTTTTCAACAGAAGACAAATTGGCATTTGATTTTCTAGAATTATTATTATTAATTTTGATCTTTAGTTCCTGCAATTCTTTCTCAATCATGTCCTAGAATCCATCAAGTACATTGGGTCTAGAATTTAGTGGATAAAATAATGGATTACTAGTAGGAAAATGATCACTAATTGTAATCTTATCAACACATGATTCTTTTTGTAGCGAACTCAAATGTAATAGCGCTTTTTGTTCTTTTAAAGTTCTGAATGTGTCCATGGGTGGTTCCCCCTCTGAGGACTCATATGGTATTGAAATGTCCTCTGACAAAAAATGACATTTAATGGTTAAATTACGGGCTAATTTATTAATGTCCAGTATAGTAGAAAAAACATCGAAGTCCTTTGATGGTGAAAAACCAAGTCCTTTACTCAAAAGAGACGTTTGATCACTAGAAATGATGTAACTTGATAAATTAATTACTAGTGTTTCTGATAACGTCGATTCTGAAAGCGTGTCGTATATCTGCTTCCTCCTGTGTTTGCGCCCCGCGCGTCTTCTCCGTTTTTTGGAGTAGATTTATTCAGATTTTTGTTAGACTGGGGAGCGGAACTACTTGTGGAAGCACAAGAAGAGTCCGAATAGTCATCCGACGTTAAAAATGTAGAAACATCAGAAGAGTCATTTAAGTCACTAAAATTAACCCTTCCCATGTGACGTCTGCGTTTATGGAACCTATTTTTGAGAATAGACTGTGGTCTAGAATGCCAATTATAAACCTTGTCCATGGCATAGTCCTGGGTGTCTCTGGTGAACTTTTTCTTTTTTATCTCCATAATATGATTCTCCAATTTAGACATGTTTTCCTTTAGACGATCATTCAAATTCTTAAAATCCTTTGAAGTGTTATATTCCTCCACCGAATTCTGTAGTACTTTAATCTCTTTATTTATTGTAATTAATTCTAAGTCCTCATATTTGGTAATCAGAGCAATTAGTTTCAGCGAACATTGACTGAGAATAGAGTTCCATTCAGATTGGAATGCGTCATTGTAGATAGTGGTGGCGATTTTTTTCAAACGGAGACCTCTAGGAATCATTTCCTTAGATTCATATGTCTTCAACGTAGTTAAATCCCACCACGTGCGCAACTCTTTAGCCATCTTGTTCTCCAGTTCTATCATAAGTTCCTTTAATTTGTCAGTCTTTTTACTACTGGTTGGAGATTCATGATTGAACACAGTGGCTGCTTTATTCAGTCGTAGTGTGTAATCATCAATTACACTGAAACTTTTAGTTGTATCCATGAGGAAAGGTAAGAGGAAAGAGCCACAACAATCCAAATAAATGTGCCTTTTGTATGATTAAGAAGTATCACAATAGCGGTGTGCACGACTGACACAGTTTGCAAGAGAAAATGGGAAACAAAAAATATATAGTCAGCTCACCCTTCTGTGAAATCTTCATTAGACAGCTGGTGCTCAGCACGGTTCCATGAAGCAAACGTACTTGGGAAGAGAAAAAAAAAAAAAAAAAAAACCAGCGAGAAGGTTGCAGTCTAAAAGATAACCTTTAATCCATTAGGTTAAAACATAAGTGGCACAGGATTGTCGGGCATAGGAAAAAACACTTCAAAAACAGATGACGCGTTTCGACTTAGCAGTCTTCATCAAGATCTATGTTCTGATTACAGAGTGTGAGAATATATGCTAGGAAGTCAAATATGATTGGTCAGACAATCAGCATCATTTGAATAATGAATACACCATAGTTTCTAAAATCCAAGAGAAGAGAAAAATAAAAAAAAAAAAAACACAAAATAATAAAATCACAGAAGATCATATAAGGAAAACAATGTATATACAGAAAAATCCAAGCAATTCTGATCAGTTGTAATATTTTATCAAGTCCTGTCTATAATTCAACCCTGATGGTGTTCTCGTGTTTAATGTGAAAATCCAGAAGGATTCTCTATTGAACAGCTTGCGTTTGTGATTACCTCCTCTCAAAGGTTTGTGAACTTTCTCTATAGCATTAAACCTGAAAGAGTTAACACTGCCTTTGTGGTGTGTTAAGAAATGCTTTGAAGCTGCAGATGGAGAGATAGCATTAGGATTAGGAATTAGGTTGACACTCGGTTAGATCCACGTTATAAAACCAAATTTTGCCAGATAATTCCCGCTCTTGAAAGGGACCCGTGATTGCTACAGTATCGAAAAACATTTTACGCAACAGTAAGAGAGCTTTTTTTAAAGACAGCAGTTAAGCACAAAGCTCGCATCGCAGCTTTAAACTTCCAACCTCTGGCACATCAATTTGTCAACCTCAAAACATTAGCAGCAGCAGCAACAGCAGTGGTGTAAGGGAAAGAAGCAATTTCTGTGAGTCCTTTGACACTTTTTTTAGACCAGCTCATACACCAGAACAACAGAGTCCAAGTCTTACACGTGGTGAATGAATGGAGAGGATGGTGCAGGAGTATCTAGAACTGAATATCAATACCATCAAGGAGGGTTTGGACCCTTTCACATTTTGGTCTTCCAAAATCGATGCGTGGCCTGAGCTTGCCTCACACTCCTTGGAGGTTTTATCATACCCGGCAGCCAGCATTCTCTCGGAACGTGTCTTCAGTGCTGCAGGTGGTGTCCTGACAGATAAGCGCAACTGGCTATCCCTTGAAAGTGTAGACCACTTAACTTTCATCAAGATGAAAAAGTCATGGATCTCCAAGGACTTTTGCACCCCAATCGCAGACTGTACACACTAGGTGATATTGCATTTTTTAGTGTGATGCATTAATGTCACTTAACTGCACTCTGTGATATCTTTAGTGTGGCTTCTGTGCCTGTTGTGGCTGCTGCTGATGATGATGATAACACAAATTTGTGGAAATTTGAACAGTCATGGTTGGTCTACAGCTGCTGGGTTAGCTGTAGTGGAAGACGTGTCCGTCCATATTATACCATTTCTACTGTGGTGAAATTGATACCACTTTTGTGGTGTCTGTCAATAATTTTTGGAAATGTAAACAATCCTGGTTGGGTGTCAATCTGCTGGATTGGGCATAGTGGAAGACCTCTCCATCCCTATTATACCATTTCTACTGTGGTGAAATTTATACCACTTTTGTGATGTCTGCCAATAATTTTTGGAAATAAGTAGACTCCTGGTTGGGTCTCCTTCATGCTTGTTGCCTGTAGCAGTAAGCCTCCACATTCTTGGAGTCAACTACCTGTGTTACAATCCTTATATTTTTCTGACAATAATAGTCTACGAAATTTATATGATACTTGTGCCACCTGAGCATGAAAGCAGGTTGTGTTGTTTCATGTGTTATCAGGGTTCCCAGCACAGGAGGCCTACATCGCTCCCTCACCCACCTATTCTTACTATGACGTTCAATTGAAACCTGCAAATGCTGGCCATAACCCGATTCCTCATACCTGGCTGATTGCTGCAGTGCCATGCTACAATTTGTACTGTGGGTAAATTGACGTCACTTTCCTGGTGTCTATCCCTCATTTGATTTGTTTTGACAGCTTTTGGGGCCGTTATAAGGTGTTGTGCATGCGTTTGTTTTTGTCTCCCATTGACTTGAATGGCTTTTGGATATGTTCGGTGAATTTTCGACTGATAAATTGGTGAATATTGCAAATTCGGCGATCTTAATCAGATCCAAACATTGAAATATTAGCTCATCTCTAATTATAACAATTAACAATAATCTATGGTGCATGGCAGTAGAACTGTGTCCGCTATTATGTAATGCCTGTTGTATTAATTACTATATGAACAGGTTAATAAAATTATTTACTACTTGAATGCACCCTCATGGTACTTTTTTACACTGTGGGGTATATAAAGTAATACTTTGCAAGATTATTTCATTAATCACAATTGATTAATTTATGGGAGATTTCTAAACCAATAACCTTTTTTTGTGTGGTTCCTGTTTCTGACGTCTCTTTGTTTTTTTATAATGCTCTTAATTTTTTAATGCAATTATGTGAATAATATAGATTGAATATATTTTATCAGTGGTGCAGCACTCTTACTTTGTAGGTTTCATATTATAATTAGGAGAACTATTCATGTTTTTGGAACTTATATACATGTAGTGTAAGATTTCAGTAACATATTGCTATATTATATACATAAGATATGTAGCTTGTGGTTTATTATTTCATATTCTAACCATTGTATATACACCTTTTGTCCAGATTATATACTACTCAAAAAATTGTAGTGAACACTTAAACAACACAAGTCAATCACATTTCTGTGAACTCAACCTGTCCAGATATGAATCAACACTGATTGTGAATCTATTTCTCCTGCTGTTCTGCAAAATTGAACAGAAACAAAGTAGAAATGATAAGCAATTAGCAAGACAACCTCTATAAAGGAGTGGTTCTGCAGGAGGTGACCACAGACTATTCTCTGTTCTCATACTTTCCGGCTGCTATTATGGTCACTTTTGCATTTTGTCATTGCTCTCACCCAGGGCCAGCGTCAGCACCCAGTTCACCTGGGCAAGTCATGGAGCCCTGAGCAAGCGGGAGGCCCATACGCCATCGAGGACACTGGCACGCTATAGGGGTCCAGTGTCTGTGCCAGTGCCGACGCCCGCTAGTGGGTTCCCCCGTCTACTTGCTAGGAAGAGATCACTCAGGAGGACATCCACCGCCTCATCAGGACCATGCCAAGGCATTGTAGGGAGGTCATACAGGTAAGTGGAGGCCACACACACACTACTGAACATAATTTCCTTGTCATGAGGCATTTTGACTGAAGTTGGATCAGCCTGTAATTTGATTTTCCACTTTAATTTTGAGTATCATTCCAAATCCTGACCTCTATGGGATATTCATTTTGATTTACAGTGACCATTTTTATGTTTTATTGTTCTCAACTAGTGATGAGCGAGCATGCTCACCACTAGAGATGAGCGACTTTCCCTTTTTTCGGGTCGAGTAGGGTTTCACGAAACCCGACTTTCACAAAAGTCGGGTCGAACGAAATCGGCCGACTATCGGAAAAAGTCGGGGGTCCAACTGAAACACAAAACCCAATGCAAGTCAATGGGGAAGCAAAGTCGGTAGGGAGTGGAGGACAGTAAACACACCTACAGTGCCCATTTGAATGGCAACAACATCAATTCTTATTACTTAAGATTTGCAACCTTAATTTACTTTATAATAATAGTTACGCATTGAATACTGGGGGTTATTTGGCTAATCTTGTGGGGGGGGTATGGATGGCTCCCAGTTATCATTTGCCCCGGGCCAAAGAGTCTCAATGGGCCCCTTTAACACATACCACAATTCATGATGCTCCGATAAGGCACAGAAATATAGGTATAGTAAAATGAAAAATACTTCACTTCTTACATGACATGACTGATATCTATGTTAAAACCTACGATAGCTCAAAAACCGGACACTATATTCCTCCATACAGTATTATGGCTACCACATAGTGTGCCATACAGATTAATGAGGCCCATATATTGCTCCATACATAATTTGTACCATATGTGCCCCATATGATTTTCCATACCCTATATGATGCCCCATAAATAATGAATCCCATATGATTCTCCAGTATATGATGGGCCCCATGGATGATGCTCCAGTGTCTTATGGGCCAAAAGAATGCTCCATATATAATGGGCCCCATTAATGTTCAAGGGTATAATGGGCCCCGTAAATGCTGCTCCAGTGTCTGATCTGTCCCATTTAGAATGCTCCAATACATAATGTGCCCCATGGATAATGCTCCAGTGTCTTATGGGCCAAAAGAATGCTCCATATATAATGGGCCCCATTAATGTTAAAGGGAATAATGGGCCCCGTAAATGCTGCTCCAGTGTCTGATCTACCCCATTTAGAATGCTCCAATACATGATGGGCCCCATGGATGATGTTCCAGTGTCTTGTGAGCCAACAGAATGCTCCATATATAATGGGCCCCATTAATATTCAAGGGTATAATGGGCCCCGTAAATGCTGCTCCAGTGTCTGATCTACCCCATTTAGAATGCTCCAATACATGATGTGCCCCATGGATGATGCTCCAGTGTCTTAAGGGCCAAAAGAATGCTCCATATATAATGGGCCCCATTAATGTTAAAGGGAATAATGGGCCCCGTAAATGCTGCTCCAGTATCTGACCTGCCCCATTTAGAATGCTCCAATACATGATGGGCCCCATGGATGATGCTCCAGTGTCTTATGAGCCAACAGAATGCTCCATTTATAATGGGCCCCATTAATGTTCAAGGGTATAATGGGCCCTGTAAATGCTGCTCCAGTGTCTGATCTGCCCCATTTAGAATGCTCCAATGCATGATGTGCCCCATGGATGATGCTCCAGTGTCTTATGGGCCAAAAGAATGCTCCATATATAATGGGCCCCATTAATAATGTACCAGTGTATAATGGGCCCCATAAATGCTGCTCCTGTGTCTGATGTCCCCCATTTACAATACTCCAGTATAAGTTGGGCCCCATGGATG
>JARQOD010000747.1:57911-126250 GCA_033576555.1 Oophaga sylvatica
GCAGGGAACACTACATTATGAACCCAGTACACAGGAGCAAGTGTTATGTGCAACAGACTTTCCCCACAAAAACTGGCGGGTTGGGGCCCCGGATGAGGAAAAACGGGTTTTGGGGGCGAGGGCTTTTTGCCTTTACACAGCGGGGGAAAAGCGACATTACTGAACCCCAGTAACCAGGACAAGTGTGCTGTGCAACGCACTTTCCCAGCAAAACGGCGGTGTTGGAGCCCCGGGGTAGAAAAAACGGGGGGAGGCAGCAACTTTTTTCCTTCACCAGCAGGGAACAGCTACATTACGAACCCCCGTAACACAGGAGCAATGTTGACTGTGCAAGCATCCGAGCAACAACTGGCGGTTGGAGCCCAGGATGAGAAAAGGGAGCACATAATTTTGCCGTACACAGAGGGGAACGCTGACATTACTGAACCCCATAACACAGAGCAAGTACTGTCAACACACTTCACAACACGTTGGACCCAGGAAAACAGGACAGATTTTTGCTTCACACAGCAGGACACTACATTACGAACCCCATAACACAGACAAGTGTACTGGCAACACACTTCCGAGCAACAACTGCGGTGTGACCCAGGAAGAGAACAGTGAGCAGCAGACTTTTTGCCTCACACAGCGGGAACACGACATTACGAACCCCGTACACAGGCAAGTGTTGACTGGCTAACAGCACTTCCGACACAACTGCTGTTGAGCCAGGAGAGAGAGACAGTGAGCAGCAGACTTTTGCCTCACACAGCAGGAACACTGACATTACTGACCATAACACAGAGCAAGTTTGACTGTCAACACACTTCCCAACAACTCGGTGTTGAGCCCAGGAGAGAAGAATGAGCACAGACTTTGCCGTCCACAGCGGAACAGCTGACATACTGAACCAGAACACGACAGTTGACTGTGCTAACACACTTCCAGCAACAACTGCGTGTTGGAGCCGGATGAGAAACGGTGAGCAGCAACTTTTTGCCGTCACACAGCGGAACACTGACATTACGAACCCAGTAACACAGGAGCATGTGACTGGCAACACACTCGACAACAACTGCGGTTGAGCCCGGAGAAAAACAGGAGCACAGACTTTTTGCCTCAACACAGGAACACTACATTACACCCCATACCAGACAATTACTGTCTAAACACTTCACAACTGCGGGAGCCCAGGAAGGAACTGGAGCACAGACTTTTTGCTACACAGAGGAACACTGACTACGAACCCCATAACACAACATTACTGCAACACCTTCACAACACGCTGTTGAGCCCAGGAGAAAGACGGAGGCACAGCTTGCGTCAAACAGAACGCACTACGAACCCCAAACACAGAAGTTACTCTACACCTCGACAACAACTCGTTGCCCGAAAAGGAAGGAGCCAGACTTTTGCGTCACACAGCAGGACCTCATACTGACCCAAACACAACAAGTTACTGTGCAACACACTTCCGAGCAACAACTGCGTGTTGGAGCCCAGGATGAGAAGAAACAGGTGGAGCAGCAGACTTTTTGCCGTCACACAGCAGGGAACAGCTGACATTACTGAACCCCAGTAACACAGGAGCAAGTGTTGACTGTGCTAACAGCACTTCCGAGCAACAACTGGCGTGTTGGAGCCCAGGGATGAGAAGAACAGGTGGAGGCAGCAGGACTTTTTGCCGTTCACACAGCAGGGAACAGCTGACATTACTGAACCCCAGTAACACAGGAGCAAGTGTTGACTGTGCTAACAGCACTTCCGAGCAACAACTGGCGGTTTGAGCCCAGGGATGAAAGAGAACAGGTGGAGGCAGCAGGACTTTTGCCGTCACACAGCAGGGAACAGCTGACATTACTGAACCCCAGTAACACAGGAGCAATGTTGACTGTGCTAACAGCACTTCCGAGCAACAACTGGCGGTGTTGGAGCCCAGGATGAGAAGAGAACAGGGGAGGCAGCAGACTTTTTGCCGTCACACAGCAGGGAACAGCTGACATTACTGAACCCCAGTAACACAGAGCAAGTGTTGACTGTGCTAACAGCACTTCCAGCAACAACTGCGGTGTTGGAGCCCAGGATGAGAAGAGAACAGGGAGGCAGCAGGACTTTTTGCCGTCACACAGCAGGGAACAGCTGACATTACTGAACCCCAGTAACACAGGAGCAAGTGTTGACTGTGCTAACAGCACTTCCGACAACAACTGGCGTGTTGGAGCCCAGGATGAGAAGAGAACAGGTGGAGGCAGCAGGACTTTTTGCCGTTCACACAGCAGGGAACAGCTGACATTACTGAACCCCAGTAACACAGAGCAAGTGTTGACTGTGCTAACAGCACTTCCGAGCAACAACTGGCGGTGTTGAGCCCAGGATGAGAAGAAACAGGTGGAGGCAGCAGACTTTTTGCCGTCACACAGCAGGAACAGCTGACATTACTGAACCCCAGTAACACAGGAGCAAGTGTTGACTGTGCTAACAGCACTTCCGAGCAACAACTGGCGTGTTGGAGCCCAGGATAGAAGAAACAGGGTGGAGGCAGCAGACTTTTTGCCTTCACACAGCAGGGAACAGCTGACATTACTGAACCCCAGTAACACAGGAGCAAGTGTTGACTGTGCTAACACACTTCCAGCAACAACTGCGTGTTGAGCCCAGGATAAGAAGAACAGGTGGAGGCAGCAGGACTTTTTGCCGTTCACACAGCAGGGAACAGCTGACATTACTGAACCCCAGTAACTAACACAGACAAGTTGACTGTGCTAACAGCACTTCCGACAACAACTGCGTGTTGGAGCCCAGGATAGAAGAGAACAGTGAGCAGCAGACTTTTGCCGTTCACACAGCAGGGAACAGCTGACATACTGAACCCCAGTAACACAGGACAAGGTTGACTGGCTAACAGCACTTCCAGCAACAACTGCGGTGTTGAGCCCAGGAAAAAGAACAGTGAGCAGCAGACTTTTGCCGTTCACACAGCAGGAACAGCTGACATTACTGAACCCCAGTAACACAGAGCAAGTGTTGACTGTGCTAACAGCACTCCGACAACAACTGGCGTGTTGAGCCCAGGATAGAAGAGAACAGGGGAGCAGCAGACTTTTGCCGTCACACAGCAGGAACAGCTGACATACTGAACCCCAGTAACACAGACAAGTGTTGACTGGCTAACAGCACTTCCGAGCAACAACGGTGTTGGAGCCCAGGATGAGAAGAAACGGTGGAGCACAGACTTTTGCCGTTCACACAGCAGGGAACAGCTGACATTACTGAACCCCAGTAACACAGGACAAGTGTTGACTGTGCTAACAGCACTTCCGAGCAACAACTGGCGGTGTTGAGCCCAGGATGAGAAGAGAACAGTGGAGCAGCAGACTTTTGCGTTCACACAGCAGGGAACAGCTGACATTACTGAACCCCATAACACAGACAAGTGTTGACTGTGCTAACAGCACTTCCGAGCAACAACTGCGTGTTGGAGCCCAGGATGAGAAAGAACAGTGGAGCAGCAGACTTTTGCCGTTCACACAGCAGGGAACAGCTGACATTACTGAACCCCATAACACAGAGCAAGTGTTGACTGTGCTAACAGCACTTCCGAGCAACAACTGGCGTGTTGAGCCCAGGATGAAGAGACAGGTGAGGCACAGACTTTTGCCGTCACACAGCAGGGAACACTACATTACGAACCCCAGTAACACAGGACAAGTGTTGACTGTGCTAACAGCACTCCGAGCACAACTGCGTGTTGACCCAGATGAGAAGAAACAGGTGAGCACGACTTTTGCCGTCACACAGCAGGAACAGCTGACATTACTGAACCCCAGTAACACAGAGCAAGTGTTGACTGTGCTAACAGCACTTCCGACAACAACTGGCGTGTTGAGCCCAGGATGAGAAAGAACAGGTGAGGCAGCAGGACTTTTTGCCGTTCACACAGCAGGGAACAGCTGACATTACTGAACCCCAGTAACACAGGAGCAAGTGTTGACTGTGCTAACAGCACTTCCGAGCAACAACTGGCGTGTTGAGCCCAGGGATGAAAGAGAACATGGTGGAGCAGCAGGACTTTTTGCCGTCACACAGCAGGGAACAGCTGACATTACTGAACCCCATAACACAGAGCAAGTGTTGACTGTGCTAACAGCACTTCCGACAACAACTGCGTGTTGAGCCCAGGATGAGAAGAGAACAGGTGAGGCACAGACTTAAAAACGGGCAAGTGTTTTACTGTGCTAACACACTTCCGAGCAAAACTGGGGGGTGTTGGAGCCCAGGGAAGAAAAGAACAGGGTGGAGGCGCAGGACTTTTTGCCGTTCACACAGCAGGGGAAAAGCTGACATTACTGAAACCCCGTAAAACCCGGGCAATGTTGACTGTGCTAACAGCACTTCCCCGCAACAATGGCGGTGTTGAGCCCCGGGTAGAAGAACAGGGGGGAGGCAGCAGGACTTTTTTTTTTTTCCGTTCCAACGCAGGGGGAAAAGCTGACTTACTGAACCCCGTAACACAGGGCAAGGTTTACTTGCTAACAGCACTTCCCAGCAACAACTGGCGGTGTTGGGGCCCAGGGTTAGAAAAAAATGCAAGGATTTTTTGGGTTACCAAAAAAAAGCTACTTTCCCCCCAAAACAAGGGGAAAATTTTCTTTAAAAATTCCAAAAAGGGTTTACCCAATTAAAAAATTAGACAATTTTGCCTACCACAAACAGTAAAACAAAACCCCATAAAAAAGGGAATTTGACCTTTTACAGAAATTTAGAACAATGGGGGTTGGGGGGCCCAAAGGGGGTAGAAAGAAAAGGTGGACAAACTTTTTGCCTTCCCAAACGGGGGAACACTACATTTCTGAAATACACAAAAAGTTTATTCTAAACCTTCCAGAAACAATGGCTTTTTACCCAGGATGAAAAAAAACTTTACCGACTTTTTGCCGTCACAAGCAGGGGAACGCTGACATTACTAACCCCCCGTAAACGGACCCCAATTTATGTGGCTAACACCTTTTTAGCAAAACTGGCGGTGTTGGGCCCGGGTGGAAGAAACGGGTACGCAGGAATTTTTGCCTTCCAAGCAGGGGGCATACTTACTGAACCCCAGTAACACAGAAAAAAGGTGTTGACTGTCTAAAAAGCACTTTGAGAACAACGGCGGTTTGGAGCCCAAGAAAAAACGGGTGGGGGAGCAGGCTTTTTGTTACAACAGGGAAACCGACATTTTCTGCCCCCGTAAAATAGCAATTACTTCAAAAAAAATTCCAGCAACAAATCGGTTTAAAACCCAGGATAGAAAAACAGGGGGGGAAGGGGAGGGTTTTTTCCGTTCAACAGAGGGGGCCAGTAAATTCTGAACCCCTAAAAAAGAATTTTTGACCTAAAGATTTGAAACAACTGCGGGTTTGGGGCCCAATAAAAACAGGGGAAACGGCTTTTTCCTTAAAAAAACTGACTTTTTAAACCCCAAAATAACACGGAGCAATGTTTACTGTTAAACAACACTTCCCAACAACCTGGCGGTGTTTTAGAGGATGAGAAAAGAAAGGGTTTTAGGCAGCAGGCTTTTTGGGTTCAACAGCAGGGGGAACTGACATTAGAACCCCCCCTAAAAAGACAAGTTTTGACGTCTAACAACCCTTGACAAAATCTTGGGCCCGGATGAGGAAAAAAGGGGGGGCAGCAGAATTTTTTGCCGCACACAGCAGGGGGAAAAGCCTTTTTTGAACCCCAAACACAAACATGTTTTACTGTGCAAACACATTCCGAGCAACAATGGGGGTGTTGGAAGCCCCGGAGGAAAAGGAAGGGTTGGAGAGGCAGGTTTTTTGTTAACAGCAGGGGTTTCTTCTGAACCCCCCTAAAAGGACGTTTGGGCTGGCAAAACACTTCCGACAAAAGGGGTTTACCCAATTTGAAAAGAAAGGGGGGAGGCAGCAGACTTTTTTGCCATCACACACAAAATTTTTGTTTACCGATTATCATTTTTTTACATGAAGGCCCTTTTATGATATGGGCTGTTAACTTTCTAATTAAATATGTATTTTTTAAATGACACAAATATAAGTAATGTTGAAGAGGACTATACCTACATGCATTGTTTGCACAATATTACAGGTGTACATCACGTCCCTTAATCAACATTGGATTATTATATTTACTTGTATGCTTTTATTTAAAAGCCAAGAACACTGAAGTCTAACCTTCGCACTGCAGCTGTTGTCAAAGTTCAACCCACATTATGCACTTCCAACATTGCAGCATTTGAGTCATGATGTGAGTTGGATTTGTCTAAGCTATGGAGTGACAAGGTTGACCATCAGTATCCTATAGCATAAGTAGGCTTTTGTGTTAGCATTTGTTTTTGACATGTGCATATCTGAAATAATATGTCACAATTATTTTGTTACAGATTTGTGACAAAGACTAATCATTTTATGGTTTAAAGCTGACGTTTCAATTGTTTACAGCTTAGAAATCAGGGTGTAGCCTCATATCTATGTGTAGCACTAGACACTTGACATGTCATGTTTTTTTCACCATGTGTAGGTAGCTAGCAGTAATTTTTGCCGGACACACAGCAGGGGAACAGCAGGCGTTACTGAACCCCACAAACACATCAGCGATTGTTTTCATCTGTGCATCTAACACTTCTGAGCAGCAACTGGCGGTGTTGAAGCCCAGGGTCAAGGAGGGTGTAGGCAGAGGCCTAGTATGAGATGTTTGAAGTTGAATTTGTAGTTAGCAGCATGTGGTTTTCATGTCTGTGTAACATCAATTAAGGAATCTGCTTCTCTGACCTGGGGGCGTCAAAACACAATACCAGACCCCAATCAGAGGGCAATAAAACTCTCACTCCTTATCTATGAACTGTTCCAATATTTATGTTCATCCCTCTGCCATAATGACAGTTCTGCTTCACGTCACATGTCTTACCTATTGCATTATTCCTGTGTCCTCTTGTGTATAAATATGTGATTCTTCAGTTTTTGTTTTAGTCTTTGCCTGATGAAGAGAACTGAGTAGTCTCGAAAGCTTGCAATTTGTTACCATCTTTTCAGTTAGCCATTAAAAGGTATCAACCACTGAGGACTCTCAAGTCTAAATATTTTTTCTAGTTAGCAGCAGTAATTTTTGCCAGACACACAGCAGGGGAACAGCAGGCGTTACTGAACCCCACAAACACATCAGCGATTGTTTTCATCTGTGCATCTAACACTTCTGAGCAGCAACTGGCGGTGTTGAAGCCCAGGGTCAAGGAGGGTGTAGGCAGAGGCCTAGTATGAGATGTTTAAGTTGAATTTGTAGTTAGCAGCAGTAATTTTTGCCAGACACACAGCAGGGAACAGCAGGCGTTACTGAACCCCACAAACACATCAGCGATTGTTTTCATCTGTGCATCTAACACTTCTGAGCAGCAACTGGCGATGTTGAAGCCCAGGGTCAAGGAGGGTGTAGGCAGAGGCCTAGTATGAGATGTTTGAAGTTGAATTTGTAGTTAGCAGCAGTAATTTTTGCCAGACACACAGCAGGGGAACAGCAGGCATTACTGAACCCCACAAACACATCAGTGACTGTTTTCATCTGTGCATCTAACACTTCTGAGCAGCAACTGGCGGTGTTGAAGCCCAGGGTCAAGGAGGGTGTAGGCAGAGGCCTAGTATGAGATGTTTGAAGTTGAATTTGTAGTTAGCAGCAGTAATTTTTGCCAGACACACAGCAGGGGAACAGCAGGCGTTACTGAACCCCACAAACACATCAGCGATTGTTTTCATCTGTGCATCTAACACTTCTGAGCAGCCCAGGGTCAAGGAGGGTTTTGAAATAAAATATTGAGTTATTGCCTTGTTACGTGGCCATTGCAAATGTATGTACTTCAAACAAGAATAAATGAAGTTTTACTAGGACAATAAAATGATGAATTTCAATTCCAAGAATAGAAAAATATTTATACTTGAGAGTCCTCAGTGTTTGATACCGTTTAATGGCTAACTGAAAAGATGGTAACAAATTCCAAGCTTTCGAGACTACTCAGGTCTCTTCATCAGGCTAAGAGTAAAACAAAAAATGAAGAATCACATATTTCTACACACAACAGGACACAGGAACAGTGCAATAGGTAAGACAAGTGACGTAAAGCAGAACTGTCATTATGGCAGAGGGATGATCATAAATATTGGAACAGTTCATAGATAAGGAGAGAAAGTTTTATTTATTTCAATTATTTAAGTTAATAAAATCGTTACTTTGTACAGCATGTATGACATGTCCAGCATGGACTCATCAATGTGATGATGCAATAATGTACGATAAAAAATAACCATTTAAAAAAACATTATGCATTGTCACAATTTAAGTGTGTGCCTGCAAGTGTAGGTGAAACAAAGGCTACGGATAGCAAAGGTATATTCTATGTCTGTATCAGACAGTGGACAGCCTCTGATGGGTAATGGCGATGTTATACTGTACGTCAATAAAGTCTGCGGCTGCAATCATGCATTTTTTGCTTGTACAGTGTTGAAGAGGGTAAAAGCATGTCTGGTTGCGCAAGGCTTTATCCGTCAACACTACCTTCCTACTGTCACGCGTAGGGTAGGGTAGCGTGTGTCTATTAGATGACTCTCTATAAAATGTGACGTTACGCAGCGTTATTCCGCCCTAGGGACGCCAAAAATACGACAGCAGTAATCATTTACTGTCTAATACTCCACCTATGACCAACAAAAAAAGACCGTTCCCTCTTTAACAATCTACAAGACTAACAAGCATAATGGTTGACGCTGACTTTATTGAGGTACAGTATTACATCGACATTGTCCATGAGTAACTATGCACTGTGATACCTATATACCATTATTAATTTATATCTGTTGTGGTTGTTTCAACAGCACTTGCAGGTATAACTACCTATTGTCAGTATGCATGATGCACTTTCTAGATGTAATAATTTATTATTGCACATTATTACCAGGTTTAGATGCTGGCCATTTCATATATGGTGTGTGAAGTTACAGTTGGCATCAGTATGTGTATTTTATAATGTCTGTCATAAATATAACTCGTGATGATGATGATGAGGATGTTTATGATTCGTACATCCATTGACTGCATTATCTTACAGGTACAGATAAAGTTCCTTAAAAAGCATTAATTGATAAGTATGAAATGTACTTTTATGCATTAATTTCAAAAAGTGAACACTATGTTTTAGTTTTTGTTACCATTTCTAATAGACATGTGCAGATATGCGCTGTGATGACAAATTATTATTTGTCCATATTTGTTATAAAAATGTATCATTCTAGGCCTGGAAAACTTCACAATTTCCTGTTTTAAGCATAACAATCAGGGTGACGGCTCTTCCCTATTTGGAGCATGTTCGACATGGGTTTTTCTGTGCATGTGTAGGGAACAGGAGACTTCTTGCCGGACACACAGCAGGGGAACAACTGGCGTTACTGAACTCCACTAACACTATAGCTTGTGTATTGGTCTGTGGACACGACACTTCTGAGCAGCAACTGGCAGTGTTGTAGCCCAGGGAGTAGAGTTCAGGTGGTAGAAAGATGAACATAACAGGAGACATGGATAACGTTGCGAACCAATTATTTAATCTGAAAACGGACAGACAAATTCAGGCGAGATCCATGCCTTGTTCATTTTCAGAAAAGTAAGCCGGTCTACATTATCGGAGGATAGTCGCATGCGACGGTCTGTTAGTACACCACCTGCAGCACTAAAGACGCGCTCCGATAATACACTGGCAGCAGGGCAAGCCAGCACCTCCAATGCATACTGGCTAAGCTCTGGCCATGTATCCAGCTTAGAGACCCAAAACTTAAATGGGGAAGAGCCATCTGGGAGTACACTGAGAGGGAAAGACATGTAGTCTGTCACCATCTTACGGAAACGTTGCCTCCTGCTGACTGGAGCCGTCTCGGATGGTGTAGACATTTGTGGCGCTGCCACAAAACTTCGCCACATTTGGAACATACTGGTCTTGCCCTGTGCAGAGGCGCTGCTTGTGCTCCCTCTTGTTGCAGAGCTGTCTCCACTGCCTCGACGCACAGAGCTGCTTTGTAAAGCAGTAGCAGCAGCAGTGCTCTCGGCTGGAATGGAGAACATTATGGATTGCACCAGTGTGTCTTGGTACTCCCGCATTTTACGCTCCCGGTTCAACGGTGTGATGAGGCTTTGTAAGTTGTCCCGGTAGCGAGGGTCTAGGAGGGTGTACACCCAATAATCAGACGTGGTGAGAATGTGGGCGATGCGGCGGTCGTTTCTCAGGCACTGCAGCATGAAATCAACCATGTGCTGCAGACTCCCAACTGGCCAAGAAACGCTGTCCCCTGCAAGAGGCGTCATCTCTGCCTGCTCTGCACCACCCCACCCTCGCTCTACATACTGACTAGAGCGTTGTGTACCTCCCTCTGGAGCGATGTCTTCCTCCTCCATTGACTCCTCCTCATCCTCCTCACAAAGTGAGCCCTGCCCAGCCCTTTGTGAGGAACCACGTTGCGCTGACTGTCCAGAAGGTGATGGAATTTGTGACTCCTCATCCTCCACCTCTTCCAAAACCTCATCCCTTAGTGCTTGCAGTGTTTTTTGAAGCAGGCAGATAAGGGGACAGTCAGGCTGACTAGTGCATCATCTGCACTCGCCATCCGCGTTGACTCATCAAACGCACGCAAAACGTGGCAGCTGTCCTTCATAGAGGCCCACTCAGTAGTGGTGAAGTGTGAACGGCGCAAATTGCGAGTTGATTGCGCCTGATGCAGCTGATACTCCATTACTGCTGGCTGCTGCTCACACAACCGCTCCAACATATGTAACGTGGAATTCCACCTGGTGGGTACGTCACATATGATGCGATGTCAGGAAGGCGAAATCTGCGTTGCAGAGCTGCAATGCGCTATCTGGCCATGCTGGAACGTCGCAAGTGAGCGCACTCTAGGCAGACCTTGTACAGCAGTGCATCAAGATCCGGATAGTCCCTCAAAAAACTCTGCACGACCAAGTTGAGCACATGTGCCAGACATGGTATGTGAGTGAGGTTGCCAAGGCCCAGAGCTGCCACCAGATTTCGGCCATTGTCACACACTACCAAGCCTGGCTGGAGATTCGCTGGCAAAAACCACACGTCGCTCTCCTGCTTGATGGCATTCCAGAGCTCCTGCGCTGTGTGGCTTCGATTCCCCATGGAAATTAATTTCAGGACGGCCTGTTGACGTTTGGCCATGGCTGTGCTCATATCGGTCGCAACAGGTAAGCGTTCACGGGTCCATTTGGAGGTAGACCGTGACGGCTCCTGCAGCGATGATTCTGAGGAACTGGAGTAGGAGGAGGAGTCAATGTGGACAGACTGGATTCCTGCAATCCTTGGAGTTGGCAGAACACGTACAGCGCCACTCGCAAGATCTGTACCCGGCTCCACAACATTGACCCAATGGGCAGTGAGGGAAAGGTATCGTCCCTGGCCATGGGTACTGGTCCACGCATCGGTGGTCAGGTGGACCTTGCTACTGACGGCGTTCAGTAGCGCATGTTTAATTTTTCCCTCAACATGCTTTTGCAGACCAGGGACGGCTTGCCTGCTGAAATAAAATTGGCTGGGCACATTGTATTGTGGGACTGCCAATGCCATTAAGTTACGGAAACTCTCAGTCTACACCAGCCTGAATGACAGCATTTCAAGGGACAGGAGTTTTGCAATGCCAGCATTCAGAGCCTGTGCTCGTGGATGGTTTGCCGAGTATGGCCGTCTTTTATCCCATGCCTGTGCTACCGATGGCTGTTTTGTGGCCTGGGAGTGTGAGGATGACAGGGAACTTGCAGCTGTGGGTGGAATAACACTGGGTCTCTGGACAACAGTGACAGAGGTTCTTCCATGGCGATCCTGTGAGGAAGCCGAACCAGCTGTGTGTGAGCTGAAGGAAGAGGCTCCAACACGAGCTGAAGATGTAGGTGCTGCTGTAGGTTGGCCTACATCTCCAGTGTGTCTTTGTAACTCAACCACGTGCTTTGTCCGCACATGTTTCCACATATTTGTGGTATTAAGGTTACTGACACTTTTACCTCTTTTTACTTTTTGATTACACAGCTTGCATTTGACATAGCAAATATCATCTGCAAGTGTGTCAAAAAATGACCACGCAGTGCAAATCCTGGGAGCGCCTGTTTTGGCTGTTGTAAGAGAACTGCTACGAACGGGTGCCAAACTGGAGGCTACAGGCAACCGAGTCTGCAGCCTACCTCTCCCTACTGTTTGGACCGTTGGGGCAATCTCTTCCTCAGAGCTGCTCCCACCACCTTCCTGTTCCTCACGCCATGTTGGGTCTTGGACCTCATCATCTCCACTACCCTCTTCCAACACCTGCTGCTGTTGGGTGGTCTGGCCAGCACCATGCTCAACAGAAACTGGCACCTGAGTCTCATCATCATCAGATGCGTTCTGCGGTGTGCTGACCATCGGCACTGGCTCACCCGCCTCTTCAGATTCAGAGAGACACAGCTGTTGCGCATCACTGCATACTCCCTCTTCTTCACATTCCAGAATGCTGCTTGGCTGGGCCCCTGTTTGCAAGCCAACAGATTCTGAGAACAGAAGCAGAGACTCAGCTGGCTCCTTTACAGAGCTCTCTGACTGCCTGGGCAATTTGGCAGGCGGTGAAGAGACAGATGGTTGTTCAACAGTGCTGTGGTCCTGAGAGGAGGTGGAAGCAATTGAAGTCGATGCATTGGCTGCCATCCAACCAACAATGGCTTCAATTTGTTCTTCCCGCAGCAGGGGGGTACGCCGAGCTCCTACAAAAGTGCGCATAAAGGAACGCTCACGGGGAAAACTGGTGGATGCTGTGTCACTGGGTGGGGCAGCAGCCACAGAATCCCCACGTCCTCTCCCTGCTGAAACTCCTCGGCCATGACCACGTGCCTTACTCCCTGCCTTCTTCATCTTGGTAGATTGATAAAGAAAGTCAGAAAAGTTATAAGTCCTAAGTGTGGTTATTCCTCAGAGACTGCAGTGAACACTGCAGACAACTGTTCACTAGCTGTGAAAGGCCCCTTTGTGTACTTCTATAGTGTTTGCAACCAATGTATTGTATACGGATGGAAGCGCGTCACACTAATAGATTAGATTTTTTTTAAATAGAATGGAGCAGCACCAATTAGAGAAAAATGTCAAGGATGAGGCAGTGACACACGCTCAGCAGACTACAACCAGCAGTGGTTGAAGAACTAACTGGAGCGTAATCTGCACTCAAAAAATGAAGAGCTCACAGACTACAGTGAACACTGCAGACAACTGTTCACTAGCTGTAAAAGGCCCCTTTGTGTACTTCTATAGTGTTTGCAACCAATGTATTGTATACAGATGGAAGCGCGTCACACTAATAGATTAGATTTTTTTAAAATAGAATGGAGCAGCACCAATTAGAGAAAAATGTCAAGGATGAGGCAGTGACACACGCTCAGCAGACTACAACCAGCAGTGGTTGAAGAACTAACTGGAGCGTAATCTGCACTCAAAAAATGAAAAGCTCACAGACTACAGTGAACACTGCAGACAACTGTTCACTAGCTGTAAAAGGCCCCTTTGTGTACTTCTATAGTGTTTGCAACCAATGTATTGTATACGGATGGAAGCGCGTCACACTAATAGATTAGATTTTTTTTAAATAGAATGGAGCAGCACCAATTAGAGAAAAATGTCAAGGATGAGGCAGTGACACACGCTCAGCAGACTACAACCAGCAGTGGTTGAAGAACTAACTGGAGCGTGATCTGCACTCAAAAAATGAAAACCTCACAGACTACAGTGAACACTGCACACAACTGTTCACTAGCTGTGAAAGGCTCCTTTCTGTACTTCTATAGTGTTTGCAACCAATGTATTGTATACGGATGGAAGCGCGTCACACTAATAGATCACTGTTAATTTCAATTGAATGGAGCTGCACCAATTCCACAAAATAAAATAAAAAAAAGAGTCAGTGAGTGACACGTGCAGATGCCTACAAACAGCGGTGGATGCAGAGCAAACTACAGCGTCACCTGCACTCTCACACACACACCTTGCACAGAGCTGTTAAAACAACACTGCAAGGCAAAAGGAAGCTTTACACAGCGGTTGGTAAACTAGCCTGCCTAAAGCACAGTACACAAAATCGCAATCTCTAACTGTCCCTCAGAGTCAGCAGAGCAGCGTTCTGTCCCTAACTGAGTTCACAGCACAGTGACGCTAAAATGGCGGCGGCGCCTTTTATAGTGCATTCTGACATCATTTCAGCAGCCAATCACAGCCATGCCATTGGTTAAGATGACCGCAGCATTACAGGATGTGCCCACACTTCGTAGGATTCCTCATTGGCTGACTAAAATCACAGTGCCTCTCAAAGAATTATGGGAACTTCCGATTCCGGTATACGATATAGGAAAAATATCGGAACTAAGTATCGGAATTCCGATACAGCGAATATCGGCCGATACCCGATACTTGCGGTATCGGAATGCTCAACACTACTGGCCATACTTATTAGGCACTTGCCTCTATCCTGCTGAGACACTTGATTTCCCTATCACTCCCTTATTGGGTATTACAACGACTGCCGATTCCCTCCATACATGTTATCCTTTCACTAATGTGGAGTACTATTATGTACTGATATTTTCTGCTATTATCGCATCATGGTCTAATCATCTTTTTCACTGGTTCTTTTAAAATTTGTTATTATATGTATGTGGTTCTGTAGTATTGTTATTTGATTACTTAATAAAATTTGTTATATTTTTTGCTACTTTTTGTAATTGTTTTCATATTTATTTGGCTATACATTGGAAATTTGAGCTCCCTTTTGTTTCTTATGGTTCATGTATGGATTGGAGAGCATCTCAAACGATATATGATGTCAATTAAGTATATTCTGAGTCCTTGGTATGTTTTCACATATGCACCTTGCCTGGCCCATGTGCTTAACCTTGTGTTTCAACGTTTTCTCAAAAGTTACCCAGAGCTGCCGGATCTGCTGATGAAAGTATGCCGTATGTCTGCCCATTTTTGAAAGTCAGCGACAGCTTCAGCCACCCTTGCTGGGCTTCAGCAGCGTTTGCAGCTTCCGGCTCACCATCTGGTGTGTGACGTCCCCACGCGTAGGAACTCTACACTGCATATGTTGTAAAGGATTTGTGAGCAGAAGAGGGCAGTTTTTGAGCACTAGCTTCAACAAGGCCTTCGATATTCAGGTCAGACTCCAAATATAAGACCTCAGGAATGGACATGGATGTCAGACATATGTTCACCCTGGTCATGTAGTCTGAGATAAGGAAGAGACATTGCAGGAAATTGAGATAAAAAGTAGGCCCAATGTAGGGTTGTGGATCTCTGAGTCTTATAATGGAGTGCATACAGTCCCTGACAGAAGTTATGTCGCTTATCCATGTTATGTAAATCAAAGCTTATAACCTGACATTAAATTCATCCATTGGCTTTATAAATTACTCTTTTGAAAGCTGAAACCCTCCCAAATTTGGTTTAGATTAAGAAAATAAATTGGCATCAATGCTGAAATATTGATCATTTAATGAACACAGAATGGTCAGGTTTTGGCAAGACAAAAGTTTTGTCACCTGGTCATATAATGCACCCAATCCTAGTTTACATCCTCACCAGTGCTCAGTAAATGACCGGTTAATTAGTGGGTGTGTATAAAAAGAAACCCAGCACCCCAGACCTTCACTTGAACTGCAACTTGAGCTCTGACAACATGCCAAAAATCCACTCTGCGACCAAATCCTTGATTATCAAGAGGCTGAAGACCAGATCCACTGCAGAGGTGGCTGGCACCTTTGGTGTCTCTCAGCGTCAAGTACAAAGAATTAAAAAAAGATTTGAAGAGACTGGAGATGGGTTTGACAAGCCCAGGTCCGGCAGACCCGCATGACAACTGCTCAGGAGGAGCGTTTGTTTGTTAGAAAATCCAAAGCAAGCCCCTCTTCCACTGCAGCAAAGCTCCAACAGACCTGGTCACCTCAAGTCCCTGTGTCAACTAGAACAGTTTGTAGGATTCTGTCTTGAAATGGCCTTCATGGTCGATTCAGTGCCCAGAAGCCAGCACTACACAAAAGGCAAATAAAAAACCATGTGGCATTTGCAAAGTACCACAGCCTGCTAAACAGATGGACACTGGAAAAGAGACAGAAGGTGGATTTCTCTGATGAATCTTCAGTAGAATTACACCACAGCCGCCGCAAATCAGCCGCCGCAAATACTGCAGGAGACCTACTGGAGCCCATATGGATTCAAAATACACCCAGAAAACAGTTAAATTTAGTGGTGGAAAGATCATGGTCTGGGGTTAAATTCAGTATGGGGTATGTGAAACATTTGCAAGGTGGAAGGCAATATCAATAGCCTAAAATATCAAGAATTATTAGCTACCTCTTACATTCCAAATCATAAAGGGGGTCAAATTCTGCAGCAGGATGATGCTCCATCACATACATCCATCTCTACAACAAAGTTCCTCCAGGCAAAAAAGATCAAGGTGCTCAATGACTTGCCAGCCCAGTCACAAGACATGAACATCATTGAGCATGTTTGGGGTAGGATGAAAGAGGAAGCTTGGAAGACAAAACCAAGGAATCTAGATGAACTCTGAGATGCATATAAGACTGCATTCTTTGCTATTCCTGATGACTTAATTAATAAATTGTATGAATCAATGTTGAACCGCATGGATGCAGTCCTTCAAGCTCATGGAAGTCACACAAAATATTAAATATGACTCTAATAGCAGCACAACTTAATTCACCAATGTTGTGCAACATAAATTTGTATTTTAATATAATTATTTGTTTGAATATCACATTACTTTCTGTGGGCAATTTTATGGCCTATAATAGTACAGAACACATTCACCCTGGTTATCTAGTGGCAGGTAAGGAAGAGGCATTGCAGAAAACCGAGTTAAGAAGCAGGCCCAAATGTAGGGGTGTGGGTCTCTGAAACTTGTAATGTAGTGCATAGGCTGACAAGCATTTCACCAATGAGGTGTACCTTTTTTAATAAATTAACTATGGCCATCACAGCCCCCCTTGGCCAAAATTCTATGGCCTAAGATAGTACAGAACACGTTCACCTAGGTCATGTAGTCAGAGATAAGGAAGAGTCATTGCAGGAAACCGAGTTAAGAAGTAGGCCCAATCCCTTCGGCCTGGTGTTCTACTAGTTGTGGATGATGAGGATAAGGAGGAGGCTAACAGCAAACAGACCAATTCAGGAAGCGGATACCCATGTGTGGTTGTGAAGAAGTGAATGAGAATAAACCTCTCCAAAAAAGACAATGCATTTAAGATTCTATTTCGGTGTTTTCATTTGAGGTGTACAGAAGTCTTGGCCAATCCAGCCCTTGTTCATTTTGATAAGAGTTAGTCTGTCAGCATTGTCATTTGACAGGCGGATGCGCTTATCTGTTATAATTTCCCCAGCAGCATTAAAAACCCGCTCTGACAGAACGCTAGCAGCAGGGCAGGCCAGGACCTCCAAGGCATAGAGAGCCAGTTCATTCCACGTGTCCACCTTGGATACCCAATAATTAAAAGGCATAGAGGAATCCCGGAGGACTTTTGTACGATCTGCAAGATACTCCCTCACCCTCTTCCCAAGCATTGAACTTCTTGTGACAGCACCCCTTGCCTCTGTGGCGGCACAATGGGAGGGTCTGGGAAAATTTACCCAGGACTTTGCCGTTGTTCCCCTGCTTGACCTGGATTGTACTTCTGTCTCTCTCGCTTGGACTCCTTGGCTGTACAACAAACTCTGACGTCTGCTGCCAGAGTTCTCACATGGGATTTTTTTCACTAATTCCGATACAAGGGCCCTATGGTAATGTACCATTTTCTTTGTAGCGTGGGTCTAAAAGTGTCACCAACCAGTAATGAGTGTCACCGAAAATTGTTCTAATGCGAGAGTCACGGGAAACGCAGCCAGACTACTAACAGGCATGCCTTCCATGTCCTCGCAACAGTACGACTGACTATGGTGTCCTTCTCCTCCTCATCATCCTCATACTCCTCCTCCCTGTCCTCAGGCCATCCCCCGGTGAACAGACGGTATGACAACTGTTCTTTTATTACCGTCTACAGTGCATGAAAGTAGCTCCTGTTCTTCTTCCTCCTGCTCTTCATTTTCTGCCAATCCACCTTGCGACGACATGACGCTGGGCTGAGTGTAATCACCCGGTATGTTTCCTGGCTCCATGTCCACGTGCTCTTCCTGCAATGCATCCTCTTTTATTGTGAGCAGAGAGTTTTTTAGAATGCTGAGAAGCATCATCGCCGCTCACCATCGTGGTACACTCCTCAAAGTTCTGCAGGATGGTACATATGTCTGACATCCATGTCCACTCCTGAGGTCTTATATGTGGAGTCTGACCGGAATATCGACGGCCTTGTTGAAGCTGATACTAAACAACTGCCCTCTTCTACTCACAAATCCTTACCAACATATGCAGTGTAGAGTTCCAACTCGTGGGGACATCATACACCAGTCGGTGAGCCGGAAGCTGCAAACGCTGTTGAAGCACAGCAAGGGCGGCTGAAGCTGTAGCTGACTTTCGAAAATGGGCAGACATACTGCGTACTTTCAACATCACATCCTGCAGCTCCGGGTAGCTTTTGATAAAACATTGAACCATGAGGTTAAGCACATGGGCCAGGCAAGGTACGTGTGTGAGCTGACCTTGCCTCAGGGCCGCCACCATGTTCCGGCCATTGTCACACACGACCATGCCTGGCTGTAGGTTCAGCGGAGTCTGCCAAATATCTGACTGCTTCTTCAGCGCTGTCCACAACTTTTCTGCATTATGTGGTTTGTCACCTATGCAGATTAGCTTCAGCACAGCCTGTTGACGCTTTGCTGAGGCAGTGCTGTAGTGCTTCCAGCTTCTGATTGATGTGTTCATTTCAGAGATGGAGGCTGAAGAAGAGGTGGAGGTGCAGGAGCTGTAGACTGTGGGGGCAACCCTGATGATTGACATAGGGCCCACAATCCTTGGCATGGGGAGGATGTGTTCCATCCCAAGGTCCGACTGGGTCCCGGCTTCCACTTTGTTAACCCAGTGTGCCGCACAGATATGAGCTGCCACAGAGATAATAGTACCACTAATTTGTGCACCAATTTTTTTTCCAAAAAGTACTGGTGTTTTTACGTGAAAGGATACACAGGCTCAAAAAAATATTGCCGTACACTGGCCACACATTGAGCACGCACAGATATGAGCTGCCACGGCTATAAGAGTACCACTTATTTGTGCACCTAATTTTTTTATAAAAGTACTGGTGTTTTTCAGTGAAAGGACACACAGGGCTCCAAAAAAATATTGCTGTACACTGACCACACGTTCACCACGCACAAATATGAAATGGCACGGAGATAACAGTACCACTAATTTGTGCACCTTTTTTTAATAAAAAGTACTGTTTTTTAACTTGAAAAGACACACAGGGCTCAAAAAAAATATTGCCGTACACTGCCCACATGTTGAGTACGCACAGATATGAGCTAGCACAGAGATACCACTAACACAAATTTGTTCACTTTTAATTTATTTCTTTTTAAAAGTACTGGTGTTTTTACGTGAAATCACACCCATGGGTCCGCAAAAATATTTCTGTACACTGGCCACACGTTGAGCATGCACATATATGAGCTGGCACAAAGAAACCACACCAAAATATATGTAGCCTGTATTCCAATTACACCTGGGGCTACCTACAGTCATGGCCAAAAGTTTTGAGAATGACACAAATATTAATTTTTACAAAGTCTACTGCTTCACTTTTTCTAATGGCAATTTGCATATACTCCAGAATGTTATAAAGAGTGATCAGCTTAACAGCAATTACTTGCAAAGTCAATATTTGGCTAGAAAATGAACTTTATCCCCCAAAACACATTTCAACATCATTGCAGCCCTGCCTTAAAAGGACCTGCTAACCTCTTTTCAGTGATTGCTCCATTAACACAGGTGTGGGTGTTGATGAGGACATGGCTGGAGATCAATCTGTCATGATTAAGTAAGAATGACACCACTGGACACTTTAAAAGGAGGCTGGTGCTTGGCATCATTGTTTCTCTTCTGTTAACCATGGTTATCTCTAAAGAAACACGTGTAGTCATCATTGCAATGCACAAAAATGGCCTAACAGGAAGAGTATCGCAGCTAGAAAGATTGCACCTCATTCAACAATCTATCGCATCATCAAGAACTTCAAGGAGAGAGGTTCCATTGTTGCCAATAAGGCTTCAGGGCGCCCAAGAAAGACCAGCAAGCGCCAGGACCGTCTCTTAAAAGTGTTTCAGCTGCGGGATCGGGCTACCAGCAGTGCAGAGCTTGCTCAGGAATGGCAGCAGGCAGGTGTGAGTGCATCTGCACGCACTGTGAAGCGGAGACTCTTGGAGCAAGGCCTGGCCTCAAGGAGGGCAGCAAAGAAGCCACTTCTCTCCAGAAAAAACATCTTGGACAGACTGATATTCTGCAAAAGGTATAGGCAGTGGACTGCTGAGAACTGGGGTAAAGTTATTTTCTCTGATGAATCCCATTTTCGATTGTTTGGGACATGAGGAAAACGCCTCATTCGGAGAAGACAAGGTGAGCGCTACCACCAGTCTTGTCTCATGCTAACTGTTAAGCATCCTGAAACCACTCATGTGTGGGGTTGCTTCTCAGCCAAGGGAATCGGCTCTCTCACAGTCTTGCCTAAAAACACAGCCATGAATAAAGAATGGTACCAGAATGTCCTCCAAGAGCAACTTCTCCCAACCCTCCAAGAACAGTTTGGTGATCAACAATGCCTTTTCCAGCATGATGGAGCACCTTGCCATAAAGCAAAGGTGATAACTAAATGGCTCAGGGAACAAAACATAGAGATTTTGGGTCCATGGCCTGGAAACTCCCCAGATCTTAATCCCATTGAGAACTTGTGGTCAATCATCAAGAGACGGGTGGACAAACAAAAACCTAAAAATTCTGACAAAATGAAAGCATTGATTGTGCAAGAATGGACTGCTATCAATCAGGATTTGGTCCAGAAGTTGATTGAGAGCATGCCAGGGAGAATTGCAGAGGTCCTGAAGAAGAAGGGTCAACACTGCAAATATTGATTTGCTGCATTAACTCATTCTAACTGTCAATATAAGCTTTTGTTACTCATATGTTTGCAATTATTATATTTCTGTCTGTGATAAAAACATGTGCCAAACACACATAAAAACCAGAGGGCAGCAGATCATGTGAAAATATAATATTTGTGTCATTCTCAAAACTTTTGGCCATGACTGTATATACGGCCAATATATCCTACAGGCAGCAGCAGCAGCTACAGAAGTCAGGAAGGGAATGGACACTCTTGATGTGTGCGATGATCTATATACACACATACAGTGCCTGCAGGCCATGCACTGATGTGGTACACATGTTTCCAGGAGTATGTACTGAAAGGTAATTGCAAAACCTGATATTCATTCACACCCACACTTCCCCAGATTTCCACCAGAGGGAGCCCCTTTAGAGTATTTAAGGGGGTGTGGGAGACGTAGCAGAGTGATTCGAGTTCAGTTGTGAGAAGAGATTAGATTCAGCCAGTGTGTGCTAGTGAGTCATACTAGCCAGACTGAGACGGAGATTTCCTGTCAGACGAGACAGAAGACAGAGGAGGAAAGATTGCAAGCTGATATCTTAGAACATCTAGACTGTTAGTTCCCTAAGGAATGTAGAAGGTGACTCTCGGAGCGTGCATGAAATCAGTCTGACGGAAGGTCCTGATAGCCACTCTGGACAGAGTCTTTGAAGGAAAAGAAGGAAGGGGACTACAGTTGTCAGAACATCGAGTTAACTGAGAATCGGTCAGTGAGCTGTGGAAGGAAGGAAACTGACGACTACACCTACTGCTACACTTGCTTATGTTAAGGGTGAGAGTAGGGCGACGGGCGAGTGGTGACCAAAGGAAGGAGTGACTTCGGTGACAGATCACCTTCACTCAACTTAACCGGACACCGGGTCCGAAGTATTGCTAAAACCTTTACGGCTAGTGAGAGAAAAACCGGAATCCCTGCTGGACTTCAAGTCGCAGAGGGTAGCCCTAAGTGCCGATACGTAACCAGGGTCAGGAAGAACAGGAGTCGGGCGTGCGCAGCCATTTAGACTTAGTTCTTGCCAGAAGAAGACTTCCACCACAATGTTGGCCGGGCGAAGCTGTCTTGCTTAGAGTTAAACCTGACTTCATGCAGGTTAGGACTCATACACTTTAAAAGGAAAGGAGGCCTTAAACCTACTTGGCGATTACCTGGATGTGCATACTCCACCCTGAACAGCTTCCCGGGACATACCTGCAAATACCACCAGTAAAGGTATGGAAAGAGACTGACTTGTGTGTGACTGACTTATTGCCTGCACCCTGCACCACCATAGACTTTGAGGGAACAGTCTCACCTGTGGGAGACTTAACATCTTGCTGCCCAGTAACATCCCCTCAGAAGATTCACTCTGCAGCGCTGGTCACCTTGATCAGAAACCACAGGTGGCGTCACGAACTATTCCTAAAATCCCCTGTAAATATCCCCCTTTGAATGAGCGCCCAGGGCAACGGACCGAGCTGAGCTACTTGTGACATTCCCCATAGACTTCAATGGGCTCGGTGCCGAGTACCCCATAACCCTGGTGTTGTGCGACTCATATAGAGCGACGTAGTTTAGGATAGTAGACCCCACACTGACTTCTGATTGATGTGTTCATTTCAGAGATGTAGGCTGAAGAAGAGGGAGAGGAGTAGGAGGAGGAGCTGTAGACTGAGGGGGCAACCTTGATTGATGTACAAGAAGGCTAGCAGACAGAACTATGCAACATATGCCTGCCAAGAAAAGAATTTTCCACCACAGATACGGCAGGACTCAGCCTGAAAAAGCAGAGTGGAATATTTTTCATGATTGTGTGGATTTAAAAGACTGCTGGATATAACGACAATGAGAGAATGGTCAAAAAAGTGAAGATAGGCCTAAAAAGCATCAAATTTTGCCACACGGATGTATGAGGCATGTCACAGAGAGACGACACAGTAAAATGTAGCCTGTTTTTATAAATAATGCAACATGGTGCTGTCTTTAAGTGCACTCACACCCAGGGCTAAATAAAATGAAAACCCTACACTGGCCACACGTTCACCACGCACAGATATGAGCTGCCACGGAGATACCACTAACACAAATTTGTGCACTTTTTATTTATTATTTTTAAAAGTACTGGTGTTTTTACATGAAATCGCACAGATATGATCTGGCACAGAGATACCACACCAAAATATATGTGGCCTGTATTCCAATTACACCTGGAGCTACCTATATACGGCCAATATATCCTACAGGCAGCAGCAGCAGCAACAGAAGTCAGGAAGGGAATGGACCCTCTTGATGTGTGCGATGATCTATATACACACATACAGTGCCTGCAGGCCTTACACTGATGTGTATAGAGAGGCGTTCACTCCCCTTCCTGCCTAACACTGGAACCTATATACTCCGGAATTAGCCCTTAGGGCTCCTTTCCACTTGCGAGAAATACGTCCGATTCTCGCATGTGAAATCCCAGCTCTGGCCCCGACACTCGAGAGTGGAGTGTGCGGCTGCATGTATTTGTATGCAGCTGCTCGCTCCACTCCCGAATGCCGGCCCAGAGCTGGGATTTCACATGCGAGAATCGGACGTATTTCTCGCAAGTGGAAAGGAGCCCTCAGAAGGACTGTTGGGTTATCAGGATTTCAGCTGTTTAGGATGGTAGACCCCACACTTACTAAGAAATCGCCAAATCTGACCCTATCTCGGCAGCAGCTCTCACTACACTATCGGAATCCGGAGCTGAATGCGGCGAGCAGGGCGGCGTCCCTTCTCTTATACTCGTGATGATGCTGTGCGGCCAAGCCAATCACTGCACGACCACAAAAAAGATGGCTGCTGCGTTTCATTGCCTGGCAGACATTCCCTGCAGCGTGATTGGGTCTCTAAAGTCCGCCGAAAATGCTGGGTGGAGACCCCTGTTAACGCCAAATAATCCCGGAAATGCTCGCTGCTCGCCGAGTATGAGGAGTACCCTGATGCTCGGGCGAGAAACAAGTAGAACTTCGCTCATCACTAGACATAACTTAATTTATGGACATTTCTAGTTTGATCTCTCTGCCTTTGTGGATTGGATGGGTTGTTACTGACATCTGGTGAGAATTTCATATCAATAGCAATTTCAGAAATATATTTATGTTGAAAATTGGTGGCATGTTCAATACTAATTTCACCCGCTGTATATGTTTAATTGCCATAATCTAGTGGATAAAGAACTTAATGCAGCTCTTATTTTGTCTTATTCTCATTTATAAGGCAACACTACCATCTAGTAGATAAAGAACATACTGCAGCTCTAATATTGCTTTATTCTCATTTATAAGGCAACTCTACCATCCAGCGGATAAAAATAATACCGCAGCTCTTATTTTGTCTTATTCTCATTTATAAGGCAACACTGCCATCTAGTGGATAAAGAACATACTGCAGCTCTAATTTTGCCTTATTCTTATTTATAATACAACACTACCATCTATGGTAGTGTTGCCTTTACATGAGAATAAGACAAACTTAGAGCAGTATGTTCTTTATCCACTAGATGGTAGTGTTGCCTTATAAATGAGAATAAGACAAAATAAGAGCTGCAGTATTTTGTTTATCCACTAGATGGTAGTGTTGCCTTATAAATGAGAAATGATAAATTTTATTGTGGTACCGTGTTAGCCAGAAAAATCGATGTGAATACTTTTCCATCCAATTATGACAAGAGCATTCTTAAGGTGATACCTTTATTGGCTAACCAGAAAATTAATTTTCTGGTTAGCCAATAAAGGTATCACCTTAAGAATGCTCTTGTCATAATTGGATGGAAAAGTATTTACATCGAAATGAGAAATGAGAAATGCGCAATCATGATCCCCTTCATGCAGAAATATGCCTCATCATCATCCTCTTCATGCAGAAATATAGAAATTGCCAATTCCACCACCTCCATCATTTACCTCTCACCATCACTCCCATCATTGGCCCTCTCCCCATAACCGACATCATTGGCCTTATCCCCATCACTCCCATCATTTGCCCTCTCCCCATCATTAACACACACACCCACAGCGGCCACACTCACCGCACACACACCACAGCGGCCACACTCACCACACTCACATCACAGCGGCCGCACTCGCCACACACACACCACAGCGGCCACACTCACCTCTCTGCGCACTGGCAGCTTCCCTCCTCTCACACATTTAGCTGCATGGCCGCGCCGCTCAATGTATGAGGCAGGAAGCTGCAGTCCGGAACAAGGATGAGGTGAGGCCGAGTGCCAGCTCCGAGGGCTCTGCATGCCCTCTCTGCATGCGTGCCACAGGTTCGCCATCAGTGCACTAGATGGTAGTGTTGCATTTATATGAGAATAAGACAAACTTAGAGCAGTATGTTCTTTATCCACTAGATGGTAGTTTTGCCTTATAATAATTATAATAATAATAATCTTTATTTATATAGCGCCATCATATTCCGCAGCGCTTTACAGTTTAGCAGTTTCAGAACAAGTCATAAGTAACAACGTTAACAATACAAATAATTAAAGCAAAATAAGTCGCCCCTGCGGGGAACCTGATCCTGCGACCAGACCCGCCAAAGTCCTCAGCCAGTCTGAACGAAGACCTATAGTTGCGAGGGAGGAATCCCTACAAGATCTAGGGACTGGGAGAAAAGGTGGACACCTCCTAACAGAAATTGTAGCAGGGAAAATTAAACAGAAAACAAATTACTACGAGATCCTAAGATCAAGCAAAACTGACAGAGTAAGGCACCTAAGCACCCGGCTAGCTTAAGAGTAGATAATTACAATGAAGTCCAGCAAAGCCAGAAGGGCGGAGCCAGACTAAATAGGGAAAAAAGGTCATGTGACCAGCAAACTGAAACAAAATCTAACAAGAGGGTTCTAACAGTACCCTCCCTTCTAAGAGGAGCCTCCGGATCCCCTAGGACTTAGGCTTATCCGGAAACCTCTTGTAAAACGCTCTGACAAGTCTAGACGCAGAAACATCATCCGCCCTCACCCATGAGTTATCCTCGGGTCCATAACCCTTCCAAGCGACGAGGTACTGCAAACTCCCTCTATACCGTCTAGAATTTAGGATGCGGGAAATCTCATATTGCCCGTCCTCCACCACCAGGGGAACAGTGGCTGAGACGTCTCCATCTGAGACCTCAGCTTTTTTCAAGAGAGAAACATGAAACACCGGATTAATCTTCCAGGAGGTAGGAAGCTCCAACTTAACAGCAGATTGGTTAATAACCTGAAGCACCTTAAAGGCCCTACAAACTTGGGACCCAATTTCTTAGACGGAATCCTCAAGCGCAGATTCTTAGAGGACAACCAAACCATGTCACCAATAGCAAACAAAACCTCTTGTCGTTTTCTATCAAAATACACTTTGGATCTTTTGTTAGCCTCCTGAAGATTACCACGCACATCAGTCCAAACTCTCTCCAAAACACCAGAAAAATTCTCCTCTTCAGGTACAGCCGATCCCAACTTGGAAAATGACCCAAAAGACGGATGTCTCCCAGTACAACAAAAAAAAGGCGAACAACCAGCAGAAGCGGATGTATGATTGAGCAAACTCAGCAAGTGGCAGAAACTCAGACCACCCCTCTCAGTCACAAAACAACGCAAGAACTGCTCAACATCCTGGTTTTTCCTTTCTGTCTGGCCATTAGACTCAGGATGATATCCGGATGAAAACGACAAATGAACTCCCAACCTGTCACAAAAAGTGCGCCAAAAACGAGCCACAAACTGAGGTCCCCTATCGGAAACAATGTCAGTAGGAACGCCATGTAGTCTGACTATTTCCTTGACAAAGGCCTTAGCGAGAGTCTTAGCGCAGGGCAATTTGATGAAAGGAACCAAGTGACACATCTTGCTAAAACGGTCCACGACCACCCAGATGACAGTGAAACCCTCAGAGGGGGGAAGGTCAGTAATAAAGTCCACAGCCAAATGTGTCCAAGGTGCACTAGGGACCTCCAGAGGGCAAAGCAACCCTGCAGCAGGAGTATGAGAAGACTTAGATCTAGCATACACAGTGCATTGACGCACCCACTTAATGACTTCCTTCTGCCATCCAGGCCACCAAAAGCTGCGACCCACAAGTCTCTTGGTCTCAGAGATTCCAGGATGACCTGCCAACCGAGACTCATGACATTCAACAAATAAATCTCTCCTCAGGGTATCAGGCACAAACAACCTCCCATGCGGCGTATTAGATGGGGCATTCTCCTGTGCTTTAAGAATCTCATCTTCCAACACGGAGTCCAAAACAGCAATAACAACCCCCTCTTGCAAAATGTTTTCCTCCTCCTCAGTACCCACCATAGGAGAAAAGCTGCGAGACAAAGCATCAGCTTTAACATTTTTAGTACCTGGGATGTAAGTAACGGTAAAATTAAACCGTGAGAAAAACAGTGCCCACCTAGCCTGACGGGCATTCAAGCGTTTGGCAGCATCAAGGTAGATCAGATTTTTATGATCGGTGAAGACTTGAATGGGAAATTCCGCTCCCTCCAAAAAATGACGCCAGTGTTCAAATGCGAGTTTAATTGCCAACAATTCCCGATTACCGATATCATAATTTAGTTCAGCACAGGGATGTACTCCATCCGTCTTTTCCTGAGACAACACCGCGCCGACCCCCACAGAAGAAGCATCAACCTCAACCAAAAATGGTTTAGTCACATCAGGCTGCGTAAGAATGGGAGCAGAGCTGAACCTCTCCTTTAGCAACACAAAAGCCTCAATGGCCTCAGTAGTCCACTGAACCACATCAGCACCTTTCCTGGTGAGATCGGTCAGAGGTTTGGCAATCACAGAAAAATTTTTAATGAATTTTCTATAATAATTGGCGAACCCCAAAAACCTCTGTATTGATTTCACACCAATAGGTCTAGGCCAATCCTGCACAGCTTGCACTTTCACAGGGTCCATCTCAAAACCTTCACTGGAGACAATGTAGCCCAAAAAACTAAGTCTCTGTACAGCGAACTCACATTTTTTAGTTTGGCAAAAAGTGAATTATCACTCAGTAACTGTAATACTTCACGCACACTCCTCCAATGAGACTCCAAATCCGGTGAATAAATCAAAATGTCATCCAAATACACAACCACACTTCTGCCGATCAAAGGTCTAAGGATGTCATTAATAAGATTCTGAAAAAATGCCGGAGCACTGGAAAGCCCAAAAGGCATAACCAGATTCTCAAAATGACCCAGTGGAGTGTTAAACGCAGTCTTCCATTTATCCCCCTCCTTCATGCGCAACAAATTGTATGCCCCTCGAAGATCAATTTTCGAGAACCACTTGGCCCCCACTAACTGATTAAACAAATCAGTAATCAATGGCAGTGGGTACGCATTGCGTACAGTAATCTTATTAATCTCACGAAAGTCTAGACAAGGCCGTAAACCGCCGTCCTTTTTTTTAACAAAAAAAAATCCAACCGCCACAGGAGATTTGGAAGGCCTAATGTGACCGGCGGCCAAGCTTGTCTGTATGTATTCCTCCAAAGCCTTTCTCTCAGGAATAGTCAAATTAAATAAACGACTTTTAGGAAGAGTTGCTCCAGGGACAAATTCAATCGCACAATCATATTCTCTATGAGGAGGCAATACCTGCGATTCCTTATCAGAAAAAACTTTCCAAAAATCCTGAATAGGTACAGGTAACTCCCCCTTAACTACAGCAGCAATACGCCCGTTATAACATTTGTCATAACAATTAGGACTCCAGGACTTAATTTCATTGGTAGACCAATCCAGTACCGGATTGTGCAATTTTAACCAGGGTAACCCCAAAATCACCGGTGAGGGCAAATTATTCAAAACTACCAAATCCAAATTCTCTTGATGAACACCATTAATAGTAAGAGGAAATTCACAGATATGGTGAGTAACATTTTTCAAGGGAGAGCCATCCACAGACACCACATTAATAGGAGAAGACAGAAGTTTGGGTTTTAATTTTAGTTTTTCCAAAAATTTCCCATCAATCACATTGAGAGTTGAACCACAATCCACAAATACCCGAAACTCCATTAATTCCTCCTCAACAGCAGTGGTAGCAGAAAGAAAGACACCTTTATTGTTTAAACAAGCTATGCGGGCGAAACTGACCTTTTTTTTTTTCTCTTTATTCATTCGAAGCGCACAGTTCTTAATGAAATGCTCAGATTTACCACAATAGAAACACAAACCTTGAGCAAATCTGCGTTCTTTTTCCCGAGAGTGAGGTGCCATTGCTCCAATTTCCATCGGCTCTGCAATGTCAGTACAGTCCCTCTCCAGATTTGGAGATGACAAGGCAAATTTACTCTCATTAACCCTTGCACGCAGTCTCCTATCCACCCGTATGGCTAATTGCATAGCCTCTTGCAAGTTACCAGGTATAGGATAAGCAATCAGCAAATCTTTAATCCTTTCACTTAATCCTGCAAGAAATAAACTTTTCAAAGCTGAATCGTTCCATCCCACCTGAGTGGACCACCTTCGGAAGTGAGTACAATATTTTTCCACATTACCTGATCCCTGTCTCAAACGTCTCAATTCTGTCTCAGCTGATGAAACACGATCAGGATCGTCATACAATAACCCCAAAGCAGAAAAAAAACTATCCACTGATCCAAAGCATGGATCACTAGGCTGCAGAGAAAAGGCCCAGTCCTGAGGTTCTTTGCGCAAAAGTGACATTATGAAACCTATGCGCTGTGATTCATCACCAGAGGATCTGGGTCTCAAACGAAAATACAACAAGCAAGCATTTTTAAAAGAAAAAAAATCTTGTTGTTCACCAAAAAATAAATCAGGCAAACGTACCTTTGGCTCCACGAAATGTGCTCCAGAACAACTACTCACGTGTTGCTGGATTTCAGCCACCTCCAGAGAGAGACCCTGCAGGCGTTGAGCCAAATCCTGAACCGACACCATGATGGAAACAGAAAATCTTTCCTTAGAGATTTTTTTTCTTTTTTTTTTTTTTTTTCCTTGGCTGGACTTACTGTTATGAACTGCTACAAGCACTAAGGAAAGATGGGAATTCTGTCCCTACAATAGAACTGAGCTGGATCCCTACGATGTAACGGGGAACCTGATCCTGCGACCAGACCCGCCAAAGTCCTCAGCCAGTCTGAACGAAGACCTATAGTTGCGAGGGAGGAATCCCTACAATATCTAGGGACTGGGAGAAAAGGTGGACACCTCCTAACAGAAATTGTAGCAGGGAAAATTAAACAGAAAACAAATTACTACGAGATCCTAAGATCAAGCAAAACTGACAGAGTAAGACACCTAAGCACCCGGCTAGCTTAAGAGTAGATAATACAATGAAGTCCAGCAAAGCCAGAAGGGCGGAGCCAGACTAAGTAGGGAAAAAAGGTCATGTGACCAGCAAACTGAAACAAAATCTAACAAGAGGGTTCTAACAGCGTTCAGCACTCCTAGAGCATCGCTGAAGAAGTTGAGTTTGCAATGTGAGCCAGGGCTGTTTTACTGTGTGTTTGGAAGTTCTGAGGGTGAGCGGCGCTACTTGGTCAAGGGTGCTTCTAAGAGTGTCATTGTAGTGATGAACAGCCAGATCAGGACAGGAAAAAGAGGAGATTGGGGACAGCGATGAGTGTAGGGAATCTGAAAGTGTCTGAGGGTTAATGGCTTGTAGATTTCTGAATGTGTGGTAGGTAGGAGTGCGCTGGGGTGGTGGAGGATTTGTGAGCGTGAAGGAGAGAATGTTGTGGTCAGACAGTGGAAGCGGTGAGTTATTTAGGTGGGAGATTGAATAGAGGCGGACAAAGACCAGGTCAAGGGTGTTACCATCCTTGTGTGTCTCAGAGGTTGAAAGCTGTGAGAGGCCTAGAGAAGTGGTTACTGATAGAAGCTGAGATGCAGGTGTGGAAGTAGGGCTGTTAATGGGGATGTTGAAGTCTCCAAGGATAAGGGTTGGTAGTTCTGAGGACATGAAGTGCGGCAGCCAGGCAGAGAAGTGGTCAAGGAACTGGGTGGGCGAGCCTGGGGGCCGATATATGACCGCTACTCTGAGGGAGAGGCGACGAAAGAGCCTGATGGTGTGGACCTCAAAAGAAGGGAATGAGAGTGATGGAATTGGGGGATGACCTGGAAAGTGCATTGTGGGGACAGGAGTATGCCGACTCCACCACCATGTCTGTTTGCGGGTCTCGGGGAATGGGAGAACTGTAAGCCACCATAGGAAATGGCAGCAGGGGAGACCGTGTCAGAATCCTGAATCCAGGTTTCAGTGAGGGCCAACAGATGAAGAGAGTTGTTCAGAAAGTAGTTGTGCAGGAAGGTTAGCTTGTTGCATGCAGAGCGTGGATTCCAGAGGGCACAATTGAAAGAAGGAGATGAGGGAGTGCAAGTAATATTAATAAGATTATTATGGTTTCGATATGAGGTAGGGTAGGGATTGAGGTTGGGGGATGGTGGACCAGGGTTGGGGAAGATGTCCCCTGAAATTAGTAGGAGTAGTAAGATAAAGAGCAGGTAGTTGTTGGAATTGTAAGTAGGTTTTTTCTGTGATGTGTTTGGGCAAGATGGGCTGAGGTTTCTCAGGAAGGTGAGGAGTGCATGGGAACTGTACATGGGAGAGGGAAGTATGGAGGGGCTGATGTGTATGAGTCGTGATGGAGGGGGGATGGGGCAGTGAATGTGGATGGCAAGGGAACACAGTAGGATAGAGGTAATGTACATAATTAAAAAGAACACAAAAAAACAAGAAACAAATATCCTAAAATAAAATAAAAAATATATTGCAAAACATGCATGAGGTTGTAATAATATTAATAAGGGTATTTGGTAAACATAATTTTAATTAAAAAGAAAGCAAAGTGTGGGCTACCTGATTCCTGCCCTGATTAACTGCCATGGATAACTGCCGTTTACACGATGCTTGACTTCTATGATGCTTTGCTTTCTGTGATGCGTGCACCCCACACATGCGTGCACCCCTTAGACTACTCCTAATATATAGCCCACACTACAGGGTTAGGAGAGTGGGATTGTGGGAGCTGGTTTGGGATAATTTGGCAGCTGGGGCCAGCACACCAGGGGGTGGTTAAATGATCAAGGGCCTAGACCTGGCAACATCTATATGCATTAGCACCTTCCACCTGATAAGATCTAGAGAAGCCCAAATCACAGGATATGAAGTAGTAAGTATTAAACAGTGCTAAAATGAATTATACTAAAGCTTTACCAGGCACATTAAACTATGTTGCAAGATGGTTAAGCAGTGCTTGGCAGCAACTAGAAGTATGGAGTTCATACCAATAGGATATATAGCAGCATGCAACACAGATAGCAGAGATGGGATTGTATCATTCAGCTGATTGCTTCCAGTGAATGCAGTTCATACCAATAGGATATATAGCAGCATGCAACACAGATAGCAGAGATGGGATTGTATCATTCAGCTGATTGCTTCCAGTGAATGCAGTTCATACCAATAGGATATATAGCAGCATGCAACACAGATAGCAGAGATGGGATTGTATCATTCAGCTGATTGCTTCCAGTGAATGCAGTTCATACCAATAGGATATATAGCAGCATGCAACACAGATAGCAGAGATGGGATTGTATCATTCAGCTGATTGCTTCCAGTGAATGCAGTTCATACCAATAGGATATATAGCAGCATGCAACACAGATAGCAGAGATGGGATTGTATCATTCAGCTGATTGCTTCCAGTGAATGCAGTTCATACCAATAGGATATATAGCAGCATGCAACACAGATAGCAGAGATGGGATTGTATCATTCAGCTGATTGCTTCCAGTGAATGCAGTTCATACCAATAGGATATATATCAGCATGCAACACAGATAGCAGAGATGGGATTGTATCATTCAGCTGATTGCTTCCAGTGAATGCAGTTCATACCTGTGTGAAGAGAGAAGATAAATGTTAATTCCTTGCCATGGATAACTGCCGTTTACACGATGCTTGACTTCTATGATGCTTTGCTTTCTGTGATGCGTGCACCCCACACATGCTTAAATAAGATTAAGACAAACTAAGAGCTGTAGTATGTTCTGTATTCACTAGATGATAGTGTTGTCTTATAAATAAGATTAAGAGAAAATAAAAGCTGCAGTATGTTCTTTATCCACTATATCAGCGATGGAGAACCTATGGCACGCGTGCCAGAGAGGGCACGCAGAGCCCTTTCTGCTGGCATGCGGCATCACCGTCCCTAATTTGTCCTTTCTGACACGGCATTCAGCTCCACGCCACTGTGTGCCAATGAGAGGAAGTGCTGGAGGAGAGAAGAAGCACGGGAGCTGTCGAGTGTGCGGAGAGCAGCAGAGAACTCAGAGCAGCGGAGAGGTGTGTGTGTGTGATGGAGAAGGCAATGATGAGAGTGATGGGGATGATGGGAGTGATGGATAAGGCAATGATGGGGCTTAAAGATGAGCGACTTTGCCTTTTTTAGGGTCGAGTTGGGTTTCGTGAAACCCGACTTTCTCAAAAGTTGAGTTGAACAAAGTCAGCCGACTAACGGAAAAGGGCGGGTCGGAGTCGAAAATCCGACCCCAAAGCAAGTCAATGGGGAATAAAAGTCGTCAGGGAGTGGAGGACAGTAAACACACCTACAGTGCCCATTTCAATGCCAACAACTTAAATTCTTATTCCTTAAGCTTGTCAACCTTAATTTACTTTATAATAATAGCAACACATTGAAAACTGGGGGTTATTTGGCTAAAGTTGTGGGGGGGGCAGTGCTGGCTCCATGATTTCATGGGCCCCGGGCCAAAGAGTCTCAGTGAGCCCCTTTAACACATATCACAATTCATGATGCTCCGATACGGTACAGAAATAGAGGTATTGTACAATGCCAAATGCTTCTCTTCTTTCATTACATGACTGATATCTATTTTAAAATCTACAATATCTCAAAAAACGGACAGTATAGTCCTCCATACAGTATTATGGGCACCACATAGTGCACCATACAGAATAATGAGCCCCATACATTGCTCCATACAGAATGGGCTCCATATAATGCTCCATACAGAATAGGCCCCATATGTGCTCCATATGATGCTCCATATATAAAGAGCCCTATATGATGCCCTATAAATGATGACCCCATATGATGCTCTAGTATATGATGGGCCCCATATATGATGCTCCACTGTGTGATGAGCTCCATATAATGCTCCATATATAATGGTCTCCATGTGATGCTCCATATATAATGTGCCCCATATGATGCGCCATATATAATGAGCCCCATATGATGCTCCAGTATATGATGTGCCCCATGGATGATGCTTCAGTGTATAATGGGCCCCTATCTATGATGCTTAAGTGTATGATGGGCCCTATATATAATTCTCAAGTGTATAATGCTCCCCATATATTGCTCCAACCATTAAAAAAAATAAAATACCTCTCCTGCTCTACTCTGGACTCCTCATCGTTGCCATCTTCCAGCTCTCTGCACTGTGACTGTGAGTCGCCCTTAGCAGAACCGGGGATACTCGGCATCGAGCCCGTTCACTTCAATGGGGGATGTCACGGGTAGCACAGCTCGGTCCGTGGCCCTGGGGCTCACCTCAAAATGTGGGATATTTACAGGGATTAAAGTATATACAGTTTGTTTGTGACGCCACCTGTGGTACCTGGTCAGGATGACCAGCACTGCAGGGTAGATCCGCTGAGGGGTTATTACTGGGCAGCAAGGTGTTAAGTCTTCCACAGGCAAGACTGGATCCCTCAGGGTATATGGCGGTGTAGGGTTGCAGGAGCAATAAGGCAGACACACACACAAGTCTCTTTCTGTACCTTTACTGATGGTAGTTGCAGGCACGTCCCGGGAAGCTGGCAGGGTGGAGGATGCACATCCAGTAATCCCTCTGAGTAGGTGTAGGGCCTCCGTACTCCTGTATGTGTGAGTTTCTGACCTGTATGAAACGAAGTCTAACTCTGTCTTCAGTTTTACGCCCGGCTGACTTTGTAGTGAGACCTTCTCTAGGATAGAACAGTGTCTCTGTATGCAGGGCCCTGCTAGACTCTGTCTTCCTGACCCCGGTTACGTATCAGCACTGCTGGACCCCTGTGACTTGAAGTCCCACAGGGTCTCCGGTATCTCCTACTAGTCGTGTAGATACTAGCGAGCTCGGACCCGGTGTCCGGTTGTTCAGAGTAGAGGTAAGCGATCACTGCTGTTTCACCCTCTGTCACTCTCTTTTCCTTTCCACTTGCCTTTCGTCCTAATCTAACCCTTAACATAAGCACACACTAGCAGTAGATGGCTGATTCTCCTTTCTCTTCACAGCTCTCAAAGCGTTGGCATGCTTGCTCACTGAAACTACACTCTGTTGACTCAGTTCTGACCAGGCTGAAGTGGCTATCTTCCTCCACTATTACTAGACTCCACACAGTAAACTAAGTTCAAGCTGTAGTCTTCAGTCTTTCAGTAACTCTTTCTCTCTCAGCTCATCTCTCACTGATCTCTAAGACGTTCTGAGGAGATCTCTAACCTAACTAACTGCCGTCTCTCAGCTCGTCTGAGGAGTTCTGAGGTAACTTGAGATCTTAGGTAACTGATGTGTCTACACTACCTTTATAAACTGCGAAAGGGCTCCCTCTGGTGGATCTAGGGAATAGTGCAGTTGTGTTGTGTGCATATAGGTCTCTGTGGGTTTACCTTTGATGCATCCACCTGGGAACATGTGGCTCCAGGCACAGCTGGGCTACACATCCCCCCCCCCCTAGTTATCATCAGCACTCCCGGGCTGAAAAGAAATGAATTTTTATATAACATTAACATAACATTAACTCGTCCCTTGCAGGAGGTGAGGACTCTTCAAACGTTGCTAGAGGTAACATATATACAGGTATTTACACAATTCTTATATACATTTATACACTTGGACACTTGTTTACTGGTTCACATTTGCTAGGCCTACTCTTGGTACCTAACAGGTAGCTTTCCTTTTGTCGTGCGTACTGACCTACGTGGTGTTGCGTCAGGTATGGTAGCATTTGACCTATCTGTCCTACGTGCCGGTAAACTGTAATACTGCCTTAACCTCTCTAGGGATCTGGCAAGCATACTTGCGGCTGGGCGATGCGGTTCTGTCTCGCCAGGGGATTCTTCTTCCTGAGACCCAACATCTGGAGGTTCCACATTTTGAGACTCCACTTCTCGAGACTCTACTTCTTGAGATGCTTCAGGAGCAAGTTCCTCTTGAACTATTCCTTCTGCGACAACTAGCTCAACTTGACGTTGGAATGCTTCTTGTGGTTGGTAAAATTGAAGTACTGGAATGATCACAGCGTCTCCGATACAAGGCCAATCTGCAGAAAAATCTCCTAAGTCCGTGAGTATGACTTCACCTGGTTTCTCTTTGTCAATAACAGGTTCTTCTTCTCGAAGCTTTAACATATCTGGACATAGTTTTAGGTGGTCTCTTGATATGGTTGTGGTCGTCTTTCCTCCATCTTTGCTAATGGTACATGTTTTCCTGTTGTCAAACTTTGAATTTTGCACGACATATGGCTCTTTTTCCCATTGATCATCTAATTTGTGCATTCTTCTTTTTCTTTTTAGCACAATTTCTCCAGGTACAAAAGGTTCAGCTGGCGCACTTTTGTTGTAGTTTTCCTCTTGTTTTTCCCTTACTTTACTGAGACTATCTTCCACGCAGGCTTGTACTCTCCTGTACTGTTCCTGTCTGTTTGTGTCCCAATCTTCAGTAGTAACATCAGCTTCTGGTTCTACAACACCAAGTTCCAAATCCATGGGCAGCTTTCCTGGTCTTGCCCGCATGAGGTAGGCTGGGGTGCAATTGGTGGAACTCACAGGTATGTGATTGTACAGATCTACCAGGTCAGGTAGTAGGTCTGGCCACCGATTCCTCTCCTCAAGTGGTACCGTCTTCAGCAGATCAATGATTATGTGATTCATCTTTTCACAGAGCCCATTTGTTTGGGGGTGGTACGGTGTGGTTCTTATCTTCTTGCATCCGTACAAATGACAGAATTCCTTAAACAACTCGGCTTCAAAGGCAGGTCCCTGATCAGTTAACACTTGCTCTGGATATCCATGCGGTCTGCAGAAATACGCTTGAAACGTCTTTGCTGCTGTTTCAGCTGTCAGATCATTGACAGTGGCGACCACCAGGAACCTGGAGTAGTGATCCACCATTGTCAGGGCATATGAATATCCTGACCGGCTGGGTGACAACTTGACATGGTCCAAGGCCACGATCTCCAAGGGACGAATCGTATTGATGGGTTGCAGGGGTGCTTTCTGGCTGCTGTAGTCTTTTCTTCGGAGGCTACAGGATGCACAGTTTTTACACCATTTTTCGATGGAACTGCGCATTCCCACCCAGTAGAAACGACACTACAGCAGGGTTTCCAGCTTCTTCCAGCCAAAGTGCCCCGCTCGATCGTGGTAGGCTTCCAACACCATCTGGATGTCCGTTCTGGGGACTACTATCTGCCATACCATCTCATGGGTTCTTGGGTTGACGTACCTTCGGCACAGCTTCTCACGGTAGATAAACAGCCGGCTTCTCTTATTCCACAGCTGCTTTGCTTGCTGAGACGCATCCTTCTCCAAGTAGGAACCTTCCTGAGTTATGTTGCTCGTGGATCATCCCGTTTCTGTGGAATGCAGGTAGCTCAATCTCTTCTAGGTCATCCAATTCCTCTTCCGTGTCGGACTCATGCGGCATTCTGGACAAGGCATCAGCATTGGCATTCTTACGGCCCGCCCTGTACTTGATTGTAAATTGATATTTCGACAGCCGAGCCATTCAACGTTGCTCCATGGCTCCCAGCTTAGCTGTTTCAAAATGTGTCAAGGGGTTATTGTCAGTGTAAGCAGTGAACTTGCTGGAGGCTAGGTAATGCTTGAATCTTTCTGTAATGGCCCAGACCAGTGCCAGGAACTCCAACTTGAAGCTGCTATAGTTCTCTGGGTTTCTCTCGGTCGGCTGGAGCTTCCTGCTTGCATATGCGATGACTTTCTCGAGGCCATTTTGCTTCTGACTGAGGACAGCTCCCAATCCTTCGTTGCTGGCATCAGTGTACAGCAGGAACGGCTGGCTGTAGTCAGGGTAGGCTAAGATCTCATCGCCTGTCAGGATCTCCTTCATCTCCTTGAATGCCTCAGCTTGTTCTTTACCCCAGTGGAATGGAGGATTTCTGCTCTTGAGGGATTGCCCTACCAGGAGGTCCTGCAGCGGCGCTGCTTTCTTGGTGTAGTCCTTTACAAACTTCCGGTAGTAACCTGTCAGTCCCAGGAACTGGCGCACCTTGAGATTCTTCGGCCCCGGCCATTTCTGGATGGCGGTGACCTTCTCGGGGTCTGGTGCTACTCCTTCTGAGCTGACAATATGTCCCAAATACTGCACCCTTTGTTTGAGCAGATGGAACTTTGAAGGCTTCAGTTTCATCCCATACTTGGACAGTGACTCGAATACCTCTGCCAGGTGCTTCAGATGATCCTCATACGTCTTGGAGTACACAATTACGTCATCCAGGTACAGCAACATGGTTTCAAAGTTGAGATGTCCCAGGCAACTCTCCATCACTCTCTGGAATGTTCCCGGGGCACTGCTGAGTCCAAACGGCATCCTGTCAAACTCACAGAGTCCCATCGGGGTGGTGAAAGCTGTCTTCTCCCGATCCTCCTCAACCACAGCTACTTGCCAGTACCCACTAGTGAGGTCAAGGGTGGAAAAGTAGTTAGCAGTTTTTAAGGCAGCTAAGGATTCCTCAATGCGTGGTAAAGGGTATGCATCCTTACGTGTAATGCAATTCACTTGTTTGTAATCTACACACATTCTCATGCTTCCGTCCTTTTTCCTGACTAGGACTAGAGGTGCTGCCCAGGGACTACAACTATCCCTTATCACCCCTGCTTCCTTCATGTCATGCAACATCTCCTTGGCTTTCTGGTAGTGTGCTGGAGGTATAGGCCTGTACCGCTCTTTAATGGGGGGATGGTTGCCTGTAGGGATATATTGTTGCACTCCCTTAATTGTCCCAAAGTCAAGTGGGTGTTTGCTAAATACCTGTGTAGTCCTGTACCACTCTAAGTACTCCCTGTTTCTGGTGGGCCGGAGTGGTGTCTGTTCCGACATGGAGCTGCTGACACCAATCCTCCTCCTGGGTTGCTGGATCATTATCCTCCTCTGGTTGGGGGGAGGCTAAGGACTCCGTCATGAGAATGGATTATTATCTACGGTATGTAATTTAGCAACAGTGGCATATCGTGGTAAATTTACTTCATCTTCTCCCCAGTTGAGAAGACGTACTGGTACCCTCCCATTTCGTACTTCTACTACCCCTCTAGCGGTCAAGAGTGTAGGTCTATGTTCTGAACAATGGGGCTCTACTACGGCTTGGTAGTTCTGCCCTTTCAGACCTATTGCTGCTCTACACCATATAAGCATTTCACTCATTGGGGGTATCACAATGGGGTTCGGGTCTGTTACCCGTACATTACCAATTTCACCATCTGTCAGTTTCGCTTGCTGCTGGCACATCAGGGCCCGGATCTCCCTCTGGATCACTCCCTTTTGCTTTGGCCTGGCAACTTCGGCGAGCTGTTGGAGCAAAAACACAACTTCTCCCAGACAGTTACTGATAATGTTTGTACCTAAAACAACATTTAAACCATTTTCCTCATTTACAGTTTTTACTACTAAGCGTCCCTGGTCCTTCAGCTCCACTCTGCCCACCTTTACGTCCACGTTTTTGGCTCCGAGTATATCAACAGGGAGACCATTAGAGGTGTACACAGCAAAGTCAGGGCTTGGGGGCTGGAGACTGTCCATGGACCAAAACTTATTATACAGGACATCAGGTATGATGGTCACCTGAGATCCAGTGTCCAGCAGGGCAGGGATTGCGATCCCGTCCAAGATGATGGACAGGTATGGTCTTCCTCCCACAAACCTGCGGTTCCAGTCTGAGGGGCCTGAAGAGTCTAGTCCTGGGTGTTGGCCCTCGGACCCAGGATCTGCTCGTTTAAAGGACACTGTCAGGCTAGATGACCTTCTCTGTTGCAACGATAGCAGATCATCTCACGGCGAGGATGGTGCTGATCGGGGGTCGCTCCTGAGGGTGGCTTTGTCCTCCTCCGGTGGGGCAACGTCCTCCTTCTGTGGGGCGACGTCCTCCTTCTCCTCCGGTTCATCCAGGGGACATCCTCTGGGCAGTCAGCTAGCAGGATCTTTCCTCCTTCCGCAGTTGCAGGGCACTCATTACAGTGGCCAGGTTTTTGGTCAGCTGGCGCACTTCTGAGCACAGACAGTCCAACTCAGTAGGGGGCGCCACCTGCGTTTTGGCTTCCACTACCAGCGGCGAAAAGATGGATGCTGCTGGCTTTAGAGTGGCTTCACCCGGGTGACACTGAGATGCCACCTCGGGCTTCTCCAGGGGTCGCAGTCCTTTTATAGCCATATCTTTTAGGGCATCAAAGGTAGCGTCAGGATGATCCAAGGACCACCAGTGCACAGTTCTGCTTTCAGCTTGGGACCTCAGTCCCCGTACAAATTGTTTCTATAACATTTTGTTTTCATTGATAACACTTATGGGGTTGACCTGTTTGAGAGCTCGCAGGGCCCCCTGTAATCGGCAGGCGTAGTCCCTAATACTGTCATCTGGTTTCTGGGAGCATTGGTAAAACCTCATCCGGAGATCTGTTTCAGTGCGGTCCTCAAAGATAGTCTGTAGCTTTAAGAATATTGCAAGCACTGATTCCTGGTCTGCAGCTGACCATGTCTCTACTTCCCTTTCTGCAGCACCAGTCAGTTGTCCCACTATCACTGCAGCCCTTTGTTTCTCTGTCATAGGTTACATGTCCATTATGCTGCATATTTTGCGCTTAAACCCTGACAGGGTGTCTGGCTTATCGCTATACTGAGGGAGCCACTTTGCTCCAGGCAGATATGGCAGCGTCAGCGGTACTATCGGGCCACAGGACCTGGTGAGAGGCCAGCGTTCCCATCTTGCGCGGCTGCACCGGCGGGTAAGTCATTGGAGCGGTCGCCCTGGGCCGCGTTTTCAGCTTGCGGCTGCGACATGTCTGCGCCCCCCTAGTTAAGCGTGGCCTACCTTCTCCTGTAGGCCGCAGCTTCCTCCGGTTCCAGTAGTCAGCAGTATCTGCGTCGCCGGCGCTCTGACGTCGGAGCGTTCACCGAAGCTCTCCAGAGGACCTGCTGCCACGTCAGCGTTGGCACGTGTCTAGGACTCAGCGTGCTTTCTGCAGGTACGCCCCCTTCTCTCGCGCTGTAGCGCTGCAATTTGGCAGGCAATGGCGGACAATTGGCGGGAAATTCTCAGGAATAGCAATACAGTCTTTTTGCACAAAACAGTCCACTTTAGGCACACAGGACTCGCTTATAGCGAGCTTCGTATCCTGTTCGTGACACCAAGTTTAAAGATGAGTCGCCCTTAGCAGGACCGTGGGGTACTCGGCACCGAGCCCATTCACTTCAATGGGGGATGTCACGGGTAGAACAGCTCGGTCCATGGCCCTGGGGCTCACCTTATAATGTGGGATATTTACAAGGGATTAAAGTATGTACAGTCTGTTCGTGACGCCACCTGTGGTACCTGGTCAGGGTGACCAGCGCTGCAGGGTAGATCCGCTGAGGGGTTGTTACTGGGCAGCAAGGTGTTAAGTCTTCCACAGGCAAGACTGGATCCCTCAGGGTATATGGCGGTGTAGGCGTGCAGGAGCAATAAGGCAGACACACACACAAAAGTCTCTTTCTGTACCTTTACTGATGGTAATTGCAGGCACGTCCTGGGAAGCTGGCAGGGTGGAGGATGCACGTCCAGTAATCCCACTGAGTAGGTGTAGGGCCTCCGTACTCCTGTATGTGTGAGTTTCTGACCTGTATGAAACGAAGTCTAACTATGTCTTCAGTTTTACTCCCGGCTGACTTTGTAGTGAGGCCTTCTCTAGGATAGAACAGTGTCTCTGTATGCAGGGCCCTGTTAGACTCCGTCTTCCTGACCCCGGTTACGTATCAGCACTTGTGGGCCCCTGCGACTTGAAGTCCCACAGGGTCTCCGGTATCTCCTACTAGTCATGTAGATGCTAGCAAGCTCGGACCCGGTGTCCGGTTGTTCAGAGTAGAGGTAAGAGATCAATGCTGTTTCAACCTCTGTCACTCTCTTTTCCCTTCCACTCGCCTTTCGTCCTACTCCGACCCTTAAGATAAGCACACTAGCAGTAGATGGTTGATTCTTCCTTCTCTTCACCGCTTGCTCACTGAAACTACACTCAGTTGACTCAGTTCTGACCAGGCTGAGTGGCTATCTCCCTCCACTATTACTGGCCTCCACACAATAAACTAAGTTCAAGCTGTAGTCTTCAGGTACTTTCAGTAACTCTCTCGCTCTCTCAGCTCATCTCTCACTGATCTCTAAGACGTTCTGAGATATTCTGAGGTAACTAGACTGACTGTCTGCTGTCCTTCACTACCCTATATATACTGTGAAAGGGCTCCCTCTGGTGGATCTAGGAAATAGTGAAAGTGTATTGTGTGCATATAGGTCCCTGTGGGTTTACCTTTGATGCATCCCCCTGAGTCAATGTGGCTCCAAGCGCAGCTGGGCTACACATTGTGAGCGCAGAGAGCGCAGAGTGTGTGCAAGCTGGCACACGGAGCAGAGCTCAAAGGAGAGTTCAGCTGTTATTAAAGGAGTCTGAAATCTGCAGCTTGAAGCCTAGTTCAAACAAGTGGAGGCTAGTAAAAGTGGGACGGAAACCACTCCAGCCTAGTCAGAGCTGAGTCAAGTGAGTGCAGCTCAGCGAGAAGCGTGCCGACGCTTAGAGAGCAGTGAAGAAGAAGAAGAAGCAGCCCACCATCTGCCAGTGTGTGATAGTGTGAGGGCCTGAGTAGTACGAAAGGCGAGTGGAAAGCAAGTGAGGGACAGAGGAGCCTAAACAGCTCATCCCCATCATCACAACCGGACACCGGGTCTGAGCTTACTGGAATCTTCACGACCAGTAGTAGATACCGGAGTTCCTGCGGGACTACAAGTCGCAGGAGCCATAAAGTGCTGATACGTTATTGGGTCAGGAAGACAGGAGTCTGGCAGGTACCGCCATCAGAGACTGTGTTCTTTCAAGAGAAGGCCCTACCACAAGGTCAGCGGGCGTAAAGTTGGAGACAGACTCAGACCTAGTTTCACACAGGTCAGAGACTCATTTTAGAAGTAAGGAGGCCCTACACCTACTCAGTGGAGGAAACTGGATGTGCACCCTTCACCCTGCAGTGCCCTGGGACTTGCCTGCAATAACATCTTCAGTAAAGGTACAGAAAGAGACTTCTGTGTGTGTGTCCATCTTATTACTTCTACTGTCGGATTCTCCTCCATCCTGCACCCTCACATTCTATTTACCCTGAAGTACACAGCCTTACCTGTGGAAGGCTTAACACCTTGCTGCCCAATACCAACCCTTCAGAGGACTTATACAGCAGCACTGGTCACCCTGACCAGGCACCACAGGTGGCGTCACGAACATTTAACAAACCTTTTTAATCCCCTGTAAATATCCCCTTTTTGAGGTGAGTCCCAGGGCCACGGACCGAGCTGTGTCACCGTGACATCCCCAATAGTAATCGACGGGCTCGGTGCCGAGTACCCCACAGCCCTGGCGGGCGACTCACTTCCATCTCAACAAGCTGAAAAGGCAACATTTCGAGCACAAGCAGTCGAGAAATGTGCGAATTTTCAATCACAGATACAGCAGGACAATTTTTATCATTGTGTGGATTTAAAAGACTGCTGGATATAACGACAATGAGAGAATGGCCAAAAAAGGGAAGATAGGCCTAAAAAGCATCAAATTTTGCCACACGGATGTATGAGGCATATCACAGAGAGACGACACAGTAAAATGTAGCCTGTTTTTATAATAATGCAACATGGTGCTGTCTTTAAGTGCACTCACACCCAGGGCTAAATAAAATGAAAACCCTACACTGGCCACACATTCACCTTGCACAGATATGAGCTGCCACGGAGATAATAGTACCACTAATTTGTGCACCTTTTTTTTTTTAATAAAAAGTACTGGTGTTTTTATGTGAAAGAACACACAGGGCTCAAAAAAATATTGCCGTACACTGTTCACACGTTCAACACGCACAGATATGAGCTGCCACGGAGATAACAGTACCACTAATTTGTGCAGCTATTTTTTTAATAAAAAGTACTGGTGTTTTTTAGTGCAAGGACACACAGGGCTCCAAAAAAATATTGCCGTACACTGGCCACATGTTGAGCACGCACACATATGAGCTGGCACAGTGATACCACTAACACAAATTTGTGCACTTTTTATTTATTATTTTTAAAAGTACTGGTGTTTTTACGTGAAATCACACAGATATGATCTGGCACAGAGATACCACACCAAAATATATGTGGCCTGTATTCCAATTACACCTGGAGCTACCTATATACGGCCAATATATCCTACAGGTAGCAGCAGCAGCAACAGAAGTCAGGAAGGGAATGGACCCTCTTGATGTGTGCGATGATCTAAATACACACATACAGTGCCTGCAGGCCTTACACTGATGTGTATAGAGAGGCGTTCACTCCCCTTCCTGCCTAACACTGGAACCTATATACTCCGGAATTAGCCCTTAGGGCTCCTTTCCACTTGCGAGAAATACGTCCGATTCTCGCATGTGAAATCCCAGCTCTGGCCCCGACACTCGGGAGTGGAGTGTGCGGCTGCATGTATTTGTATGCAGCTGCTCGCTCCACTCCCGAATGCCGGCCCAGAGCTGGGATTTCACATGCGAGAATCGGACGTATTTCTCGCAAGTGGAAAGGAGCCCTCAGAAGGACTGTTGGGTTATCAGGATTTCAGCTGTTTAGGATGGTAGACCCCACACTGACTAAGAAATCGCCAAATCTGACCCTATCTCGGCAGCTGCTCTCACTACACTATCGGAATCCGGAGTTGAATGCGGCGAGCAGGGCGGCGTCCGTTCTCTTATACTCGTGATGATGCTGTGCGGCCAAGTCAATCACTGCACGACCACAAAAAAGAGGCTGCGGCGTTTCATTGCCTGGCAGCCATTCCCTGCAGCGTGATTGGGTATCTAAAGTCCGCCGAAAATGCTGGGTGGAGACCCCTGTTAACGCCAAATAATCCCGGAAATGCTCGCTGCTCGCTGAGTATGAGGAGTACCCTGATACTCGGGCGAGAAACAAGTAGTGGTGAACGCGTTCGCTCATCACTAGACATAACTTAATTTATGGACATATCTAGTTTGATCTCTCTGCCTTTGTGGATTGGATGGCTTGTTACTGACATCTGGTGAGAATTTCATATCAATAGCAATTTCAGAAATATATTTATGTTGCAAATTGTTGACATGTTCAATACTAATTTCACCCGCTGTATATGTTTAATATTGCCATAATCTAGTGGATAAAGAACTTAATGCAGCTCTTATTTTGTCTTATTCTCATTTATAAGGCAACACTACCATCTAGTGAATAAAGAACATACTGCAGCTCTAATATTGCTTTATTCTCATTTATAAGGCAACACTACCATCTAGTGGATAAACAAAATACTGCAGCTCTTATTTTGTTTTATTCTCATTTATAAGGCAACACTACCATCTAGTGGATAAAGAACATACTGCAGCTCTAATATTGCTTTATTCTCATTTATAAGGCAACACTACCATCTAGTGGACAAACAAAATACTGCAGCTCTTATTTTGTCTACTCATTTTTAAGGCAACACTACCATCTAGTGGATAAAGAACATACTGCAGCTCTAATTTTGCTATATTCTTATTTATAATGCAACACTACCATTTATGGTAGTGTTGCCTTTACATGAGAATAAGACAAACTTAGAGCAGTATGTTCTTTATACACTAGATGGTAGTGTTGCCTTATAAATGAGAAATGTGCCATCATGATCCCCTTCATGCAGAAATATGCCTCATCATCATCCTCTTCATGTAGAAATGTAGAAATTGCCCATTCCACCACCTCCATCATTTACCTCTCACCATCATTCCCATCATTGGCCCTCTCCCCATCACCGCCATCATTGGCCTTATCCCCATCACTCCCATAATTTGCCCTCTCCCCATCATTAACCACACACACACACCCACACACCACAGCGGCCACACTCACCGCACACACAAACACTCACCACACACACATCACAGCGGCCGCACTCACCACACACACATCACAGCGGCCACATTCACCACACACACACCACAGCGGCCACACTCACCTCTCTGCACGCCGGCAGCTTCCTTCCTCTCACACATTTAGCTGCGTGGCTGCGCCGCTCAATGCATGAGGCAGGAAGCTGCAGTTCGGAACAAGGATGAGGTGAGGCCGAGTGCCAGCTCCGAGGGCTCTGCATGCCCTCTCTGGCATGCGTACCATAGGTACGCCATCAGTGCACTAGATGGTAGTGTTGCATTTATATGAGAATAAGACAAACTTAGAGCAGTATGTTCTTTATCCACTAGATGGTAGTGTTGCCTTATAAATAAGATTAAGAGAAAATAAAATCTGCAGTATGTTCTTGATCCACTATATCAGCGAAGGAGAACCTATGGCACGCGTTCCAGAGAGGGTACGCAGAGCCCTTTCTGCTGGCATGCGGCATCACCGGCCCTAATTTGTCTTTCCTCACACGGCATTCAGTTCCGCGCCACTGTGTGCCAATGAGAGGAAGTGTGGGAGGAGAGAAGAAGCACGGGAGCTGTCGAGTGTGCGGAGAGCAGCGGAGAGCTCATAGCAGCGGAGAGGTGTGTGTGTGTCATGGAGAAGGCAATGATCAGAGTGATGGGGATGATGGGAGTGATGGATTAGGCAATTATGGGGCTTAAAGATGAGCAACTTTGCCTTTTTTAGGGTTGAGTTGGGTTTCATGAAACCCGACTTTCTCAAAAGTCGAGTTGAACGAAGTCAGCCGACTAACCGAAAAGGTCGGGTTGGAGTCGAAAATCCGACCCAAATGCAAGTCAATGGGGAATAAAAGTCGGCAGGGAGTGGAGGACAGTAAACACATCTACAGTGCCCATTTCAATGCCAACAGCTTAAATTCTTATTCCTTAAGCTTGTTAACCTTAATTTACTTTATAATAATAGCAACGCATTGAAAACTGGGGGTTATTTGGCTAAAGTTGTGGGGGGGGCAGTGCTGGCTCCAGGTTTTCATGGGCCCCGGGCCAGAGTCTCAGTGGGCCCCTTTAACACGTACCACAATTCATGATGTTCTGATACGGCACAGAAATAGAGGTATTGTACAATGACAAATGCTTCACTTCTTACATTACCTGACTGATATCTATTTTAAATTCTACAATAGCTCAAAAAACGGACAGTAAAGTCCTCAGTACAGTATTATGGGCACCACATAGTGCGCCATACAGAATAATGAGCCCCATATATTGCTCCATACAGAATGGGCTTCATATAATGCTCCATACAGAATAGGCCCCATATGTGCTCCATATGATGCTCCATATATAAAGAGCCCTATATGATGCCCCATAAATAATGAACCCCATATGATGCTCTAGTACATGATGGGCCCCATATATGATGCTCCAGTGTGTAATGAGCCCCATATAATGCTCCAAATATAATGGTCCCCATATATAATGCTCCATATATAATGGTCTCCATGTGATGATCCATATATAATGTGCCCCATATGATGCGCCATATATAATGGGCCCCATATGATGCTCCAGTATATGATGTGCCCCATGGATGATGCTCCAGTGTATAATGGGCCCTATCTATGATGCTCAAGTGTATGATGGGCCCTATATATAACTCTCTAGTGTATAATGCTCCCCATATATTGCTCTAACCTTTAAAAAAAATGAAATATCTCTCCTCGCTGGGCACTGCTCTACTCTGGACTCTTCAACGTCGCCATATTCCAGCTCTCTGCACTGTGACTGTTCAGGCACAGGGCGCACAGATGTGACATCATCGCGCTCTCTGACCTGAATGTCACAGTCAGGAAACGCGAAAGACGTCACAGCGATGGAGCAGGGAGAGGTAAGTATTGCAAGTGCTGGGGCCCTGAGCAAGCAGGAGGGGCACCCTCGTGGGCGCTGGGAACTGGCACAGGGCCCTTCATAGTACGCCGATGTCTCTGACGGCAAGTGGGCCCCCCACCTGTTCAGGTTACCGGCTCTTGCCCGGGTGCGCCACGTGCTGACACCGGCCCTGGGGGGGGACAGCCCAGTTAGGGAGGTGGAAAAAGTGGCATATGTTGAGGTGTAGGCTGGACGTTCAGCAGCTGCAAATGAAGGTATTTGAGAAGTCGGAGGAAGAGGAGGACAAAGCGAGCCATTTTGCTGGCAACCTATGTGTCATCAGGGGAAGGTGGTACAAAATCCTTTGAAACCCATGCATGGTTCATTTAATGAAGGTGAGATCACCTACATTTTGGGTCGACAGCCGGGTCCTTCTTTTTGTCAGGATTGATCCAGCAGCACTCAAGACTCTTTCTGATAGCACACTACCAGCAGGGCAAGCGAGCTCCTGTAAGGCATATTGTGCCAATTCAGGCCAGGTGTCCAGTTTACAGGCCCAGTAGTCAAAGGGGAATGAACTGTGAGGGAGAACATCGATAGGGGAGGAGAGGTAGTTTTGAACCATAGTTGACAACTGCTGTCTCCTGTCTGTTGCAATCGATTCAGTATTACCAGTCGTGTGAGCGTTACTCGAGAAATCAGACCACAACATGGTCATGAAACCCCTGTTTCCAACGCCACTTCGGCTGTGTGCACCAAGAACACTTCTTCCATTTGGCCCAGTATGGCTCGTGGTAGAACCTGCACCACTGCTGTGTGCTGGGAATGCCTCTAACAAACGGTTTACCAGAGTTGCTTATTTGTTTGACAATATTAGCTCTAGGTTCTCCTGTGGCATGATGTTCTGTAATTTGTCTTTATAGCGTGGATCGAGGATGCTGGCCTACCAGTAGTCGTCATCTTTCATAATTTTGGCAATGCGGGGGTCCCTTTTTAGGATCCGCAAGACAAAATCACACATGTGGGCCAGTGTTCCAGGTGTCAGTGATGCACTGCCAATGGTGGGTGGAGGAGCACTTTCTGCCAAATCCACATCCCTCCATTCACGCACAAACCCTGGACCTGACCTTGGCAAGCCAGCATTTTCTCTTTCCCCCTGAGAAGCATCATCCTCCCCAAAATAATCATCCCCCTCATCCTCCTCCTCCTCATCTTCTTCCTCCACCTCGTCCAGGACAGTTGCCGGAGCAGACAATGCCTGACTGTCATCAAGGTTTCCCTCCTCCGCTGCAGATTCTTAATGTGCGTCAAAGTTTGCATGAGCAGACGCATAAGTGGGATGCTCATGCTTATGATGGCATCTTCTGCGCTTACCACCGTGTGCATTCCTCAAAACACTGAAGTACTTTACAGGGGTCTTTCAGCTTTGACCACTGCACAACCAGCACAGGGGCCTCCGTCAAAGCCTTCTTCAGGGCTAGGTGTTGTGAATACTCTGGAGGCGACTTCTGAGCTGGGGCTCCCTCCGGTGGTTGCTGAGGGTAATGAACTAATTGCTGAATGGCCTTCAGCTGGCTCTGAATGGTCTAATATAAGTGACCTGAACTCCCTTCAGCCTTCCAGGTAATCAATTGTTCTTCCACGTCTTGCTTGGAGCTCAGCTTGCATTCCTGCTCTCATTCAGATAATTGATTTGCTGTTTTTTTTTCCTCTGGTTGGATTTTCCTTGCTGGTTTGCTGCTTAGCAGTAGACTTCAGGCTGGTCCCCTTTTGGGGCCTGGCGTTGCAATTGTGCTCAATTTGTGTTTGCACTTTTGCTCTGTTCCTATGTCACTTTTTATTTGCTGAATTGCTGTGTGTTACACCAGAGATCTGATTTAGGTGGTAGAGATCGTGTGATCTCAGGTTTTTTGTTAATCAGAAGTGTTGGTATTTTTGTCAGGGTTTTTTTGGGTTGCAGTCAGAATTCTTTCCTATACTTTTCTATCTAGACAGATTGGGCCCCAGCGTTTGCTCATTCTATTTTCTGTCTGTGTTCGTATTTTCTTCTGGTCTAACCGCCATTACATGTTTGGGGGCTTCCTATTTCTTTGGCGATTCTGCTACGGGGCAGATAGCATTCATCTTTCTGCCTTTAGGTGTAGCTATCTCTCCGGCTGTGACGAGGCGTCTAGGATCACCGTAGGTACGCTCCACGGCTACTTCTAGTGTTGCGGTTACTTTAGGGTCCTGCAATCCAATAGTTTCCAGCCTCTCTGGTGTATTGCTTCTTTGGCTATTCTTGCAATTTCTCCTCAGCTACCAAAACATAACAGTATTACCGGCCAAACTGAAAATTATATGGTACTCAACAGAAGAGAAAAATAGTAAAAGGAAAAAGAAAAAAGGGAGTTGTCAGAATTTTTTTTTTCTCTGTTGCATTTTTTCCCTCTTTTTCTCAGGGTGCTAAGGAGGATTTTTTTTTCCTCAATGGAGTTTGCACACTTGTCTGGCCGTGTGGAGCAGCTTGCCACTGAGTTTCAGAATATTGCTACCTATCTTGCTAGGTTGCAGGTTGTGGAACCTAGGATCCCCATACCAGATTTATTTTTGGGGGATCGATCTTAATTTCTGAATTTCAAAAATAACTGTAAGTTGTTTTTTGCTTTAAAGCCTAAGTCCTCAGGGAAAGCAGCACAGCAGGTTCAAATTGTCATCTCTCTGCCTCACGGCGACCCTCCGGAATGGGCTTTTTTCCTGACACCTGGGGATCCTGTTTAGAATTATGTTGATGTATTTTTTCAGGCTCTGGGGTTATTGTGCAATGAACCTCATGTCACTGATCAAGCTGAAAAGAACTTGTTAGCATTAAATCAGGATCATGAAGACGCTGAGCTGTACTTTCAGAAATTTCAAAAGTGGGCAGTCCTGACCAGATGGAATGATGATGCTTTGGCAGTCCTTTTTCGGAAGGGTCTGTCAGAAAATGTAAAGGATGTTATGGTGGGATTCCCTGTTCCCTCTGGTCTCAATGATTCTATGTCTTTGGCTATTCAAATTGACAGACGTTTGTGTGAGCGCAGAGGTAGGTATGCGTGAGATAGTGTTGCCTTGTGAGCCAGCTTCTGAGCCCATGCAGTGTGATGGAGTGACTTCTGGGGCTCAGCGTCATGAGTTTCGAAAGCGCAATGGGTTATGTTTCTACTGTGGTGATGCTTCTCATGCTATTTCCATCTGCCCTAAGCGGGGAAGATGTTTTGCGCGCTAAGTTGTCTTGGGTAGTGTTCAGACTAAATTTCTGTTGACTGTTACCCTCATTTGCTCCCTGTCCACATTTTCGGCTCAGGATTTTGTTGATTCAGGAGCAGCTATTAACCTGATGGATTTTGACTTTGCCAAACGTTGTGAGTTTCCCATGATACCCCTGCGGAAGTCTATTCCTTTACTGGGCATTGATTCTACCCCTTTGGCGGAGAATAAACCCCAGTTTTCTACTTAGATGATAATGAGGGTTGAACCAGATCATCAGGAGAGTTGCAAATTTCTGGTGTTGCATAATCTGCATGACATTATTGTACTGGGTTTCCCTTGGTTACAGACTCATAATCCTGTTTTGGATTGGAAATCTGTGTCTGTGACCAGTTGGGGCTGCCAATGTGTTAATACTGACACTCCTGTTTTTTCTGCCTCTCCCCAGTCTCAGGATGTCCCTGACTTTTTGACTGATTTTTCAGATGTGTTTAGTGAGAGTAAGTCTGCATCCATACCTCCTCACAGGAGCTATGACTGCGCTATTGAGTTAGTGCCTGGTGGTAAATGTCCTAAAGGTCGCCTTTTTAATTTATCTGTACCTGAACACGATGCTATGCGATCTTATATCAAGGAGTCTTTGGAGAAGGGTTATTTCAGACCATCCTCTTGAACTTTGGGCGCCGTTTTTTTCTTTGTGGCCAAAAAGGATGGTTCATTGAGGCCGTGTATTGATTATCGCCTCCTGAATAAAATCACTGTTAAATATTAATATCCAGTACCCTTGATTTCTGACCTATTTTCCAGAGTGAAAAGTGCTAGTTGGTTTACCAAGCTTGACCTCAAGGGGGCGTATAACCTTATTCGCATTAAGCATGGGGATGAATGGAAGACAACGTTTAATACCACAGAGGGGCATTTTGAGTACCTAGTGATGCCTTTTGGGCTTACTAATGCCCCTTCCGTCTTCCAATCCTTCATGAATGATTTTTTCAGGGATTTTGTGGATAAATTTCTGATTGTTTATTTGGATGATATCTTGATTTTTTTCCAACGACTGGGACTCTCATGTGAAACATGTTCGGACTGTGTTCCAGATTTTGAGAGAGAATGCACTGTATGTGAAGGGATCAAAGTGTCTTTTTGGCGTACAGAAGGTCTCATTTCTGGGATTCATTTTGTCTCCGTCTGTTATTGAAATGGACCCAGTGAAGGTTCAGGCCATCTGTGATTGGGTTCAACCTACTTCATTGAAGGCTCTTCAGAGATTTTTGGGTTTTGCCAATTTTTATCGTAAATTTTTTGGTAATCTCTCTGGTATTGTTAAACCATTGACTGATTTGACCAAAAAGGGTTCCGATGTGGTGAATTGGCCTCCTGAGTCAGTTTCTGCGTTTCAGGAACTTAAGCAGAGATTCACTTCTGCTCCTGTTCTACGGCAGCCTGATCTTTCTCTGCCGTTTTAGGTGGAGGTTGATGCCTCTGAGATTGGGGCAGGTGACGTTTTGTCCCAAAGGGATCCAGAGACCTCTAAGAGTAACCCTTGTGCCTTTTTCTCTTGAAAATTTTCTCCAACTGAACGTAATTATGACGTGGGTAATCGGGAGTTATAGGCCATAAAGTGGGCCTTTGAAGAGTGGAAACTTTGGCTTGAAGGAGCCAAACATCAGGTGGTGGTCCTCACGGACCATAAGAACCTGGTTTATCTCGAATCAGCCATGCGACTTAATCCTAGATAGGCCAGGTGGGCCTTGTTTTTCACACGTTTTAATTTTGTGGTTTCTTTTCTTCCGGGCACTAAGAATGTTAAGGCGGATGCCCTCTCGAGGAGTTTCTTTGCGGATTCTCCTGAGTTATCTGATCCTGCTGTTATTTTGAAAGAGGGTGTAGTTCTTTCCGCCATCTTGCCCAATTTGAGACTGGCTCTGGAGGGGTGTCAGGAGGATAAACCTGAACGCTGCCCTGTTGGGAAATTGTTTGTCCCAGACCAGTGGAAGAAGAGTGTGATGTCTGAGATTCATTGTTCCACATTGGCTGGTCATCCTGGGATTTTTGTTACCAGAGACTTGGTGAGTCAGTCCTTTTGGTGGCCTACTTTGTCTCGTGACGTCAGGAACTTTGTGCAGTCCTGTGGGACTTGCTCTCGTTTCAAGCCTTGCTCTCATTCTAGTGGTTTGTTAATGCCATTACCTGTACCCAAGAGGCCATGGACCCATATTTCTATGGATTTTATTTCCGACCTCCCTGTCTCTCAGAGAATGCCAGTTCTCTTGGTAATCTGTGATAGGTTTTCCAAGATGATACATCTTGTGCCATTACCTAAGTTGCCTTCCTCCTCCGAATTGGTGCCTTTGTTCTTTCAGCACGTGGTTCGGTTACATGGCATTCCGGAGAACATTGTGTCTGACAGAGGAGTCCAGTTTGTTTCCACATTTTCGAGGACATTTTGCTATAAACTTGGTGTTCAGTTATCTTTCTCCTCTGCATTTCACCCTCAGACCAATGGACAAACCGAGAGAACAAACCAGACCTTGGAGACTTATTTGAGATGTTTTGTGTCTGCTGATCAAGATGACTGGGTCTCTTTTTTGCCTTTGGCTGAGTTTGCTCTTAATAATAGGGTTAGCTCTGCCACCTTGATGTCTCCATTTTTCTGCAATTCTGGGTTTCACCCTCGATTTTTTTCAGGACAGGCGGAGGCTTCTGTCTGTCCGGGGTTTGACTCTATTGTGGAGCGTATGCAGCAGATTTGGGACCAGGTAGTGGAGAGGTTGTCTCTCTTTCAAGAGAAGGCCCAGCGGTTTGCCAACCGACATAGGACTGATGGTCCTCATTTTAAAGTGGGGGACTTGGTTTGGTTGTCCTCAAGAAATATCCCTATGAAGGTTACATCTCCAAAATTTAAGCCAAGGTTCATTGGACCTTATAAGATCATGGAAATTATTAATCTGGTTTCCTTCCGTTTGCTTCTTCCAGGGACATTTAAGATCCATAATGTTTTCCACAAGTCCTTATTGAAGAGGTTTGTGGAGCCAATGGTTCCTAGGGCTGCGCCTTCCGACCCTGTTTTGGTTGAGGGCAATTTGGAGTATGTGGCTGAGAAAATATTGGATTCTCGTTTGGCTAGACGGAAACTCCAGTATTTGGTTCAGTGGAGAGGTTATGGTCAGGAGGACAATTTTTGGGTGTTTGTTTCGGACATCAATGCTGGGAGACTGATCCGTGCCTATCATCGAGCTCATCCTGATCGGCCTGGTTGCACAAGCGACTTCTGAGCTGGGGCTCCCTCCGGTGGTTGCTGAGGGTAATGAACTAATTGCTGAATGGCCTTCAGCTGGCTCTGAATGGTCTGATATAAGTGACCTGAACTCTCTTCAGCCTTGCAGGTAATCAATTGTTCTTCCACGTCTTGCTTGGAGCTCAGCTTGCATTCCTGCTCTCATTCAGATAAGTGATTTGCTGTTTTTTTCCTCTGGTTGGATTTTCCTTGCTGGTTTGCTGCTTAGCAGTAGAATTCAGCCAGTCTGGTCCCCTTTTGGGGCCTGGTGCTACAATTGTGCTCAGTTTGTATTTGCACTTTTGCTCTGTTCCTATGTCGCTTTTTATTTGTTGAATTGCTGTGTGTTACACCAGAGATCTGATTTAGGTGGTAGAGATCGTGTGAACTCAGATTTTTTGTTAATCAGAAGTGTTGGTATTTTTGTCAGGTTTTTTTGGGTTGCAGTCAGAATTCTTTCCTATACTTTTCTATCTAGACAGATTGGGCCCCAGCGTTTGCTCATTCTATTTTCTGTCTGTGTTCGTATTTTCTTCTGGTCTAACCGCCATTACATGTTTGGGGGCTTCCTATTTCTTTGGGGATTCTGCTACGGGGCAGATAGCATTCATCTTTCTGCCTTTAGGTGTAGCTATCTCTCCGGCTGTGACGAGGCATCTAGGATCACCGTAGGTACGCTCCAAGGCTACTTCTAGTGTTGCGGTTACTTTAGGGTCCTGCAATCCAATAGTTTCCAGCCTCTCTGGTGTATTGCTTCTATGGCTATTCTTGCAATTTCTCCTCAGCTACCGAAACATAACATTTAGTGTTGAGCGATACGATAATGCAAATATCGGCTATCGGCCGATATTAGCTCTTTCGGCCTTTCGATAATTCGTTTCGATATTTTCGTCTTATCGAATACCGGAATCGGATTTGTCACTGTCACTGTGAGTGTCCGTCGGTCGGGTCTGTCAGGAGTCAGCGGCACTTACCTGGCAGAAGATCTCCGGCGGTCACGTCCTGGACTGCTTGATGGCCGCCATTATCTTCTCCCTGGCGGTCACATGCAGTTTTTCGCGATAACTGCAGTGACTGCAGGGTAATCCCGGCCGTAAAGCAGTCAGTCCGATGACGTCACCACCGGGGAAGCAGGTAATCAGCTGTGCTGCGCCGGGATGACAGGCTCTGCCTGTCATTCTGATGTAGCAGAGCTGGATCGTCGTGGGACACTCGTTACTATGGACTGCGTCGGTCAGGTGGTATACTTTTTTTTTTTTTTTTTTCATTTTTTTACAGGAGATCGATGGCGTCGCAGGATGAGACTGTAATAAAAGTAATGAAAACTGTGTATTTTTTTTTTTTATTAAATTAAAAAACTTTTTTAGGAACATTCACCCGTCCGGGTACATAAACTATTTAACTATTTACATACAGGGACCCTGTCCGGGTTATTTAGACTTCTTTGGCTGGCCTCTTCCAGGTACCACCTGGTACTCTTCTTGAGATTGCCAAACATCCGAGGCATCAAGGACCACCAGGACCTGATGACGTCGTGTGGCCTGTACAGTGACGTCGTGACCCGCTATCTGGGTCTGTGTGGCCACCTCTTTCATCTCCCTCCGGGTCTGGAACCCTATGTCCCGGACTGTACGAACCCCAGGGTGCCTAACAGGCGCCGGGTACGGGCCAGCTATACTTATCATGTCCATAGCTGGGGCTGCTGAGGAGACCACTGAGGGAGGCTGGGAGATTTACGGCGTGGGGTGGGCACTTTTGCAGAGGCCTTGATGTGGGAGGCTGAAGGCTCCGAGGGTCTCACAGGTTCCTGACACACTGGGGAGTAGGGGTCGCACCTGGTAACATTTAGGGCGTACCACCCATTGTAACCCCAGTGTCGGGTGTAAGTCACCAAGTCTCCTGGCAACAGGTCCCTCCCCGGGTGTCCTTCTGGGAGGTGAGCCTCCACGTCCCGCCGGGTCACAAAGACTTCTAAATAAAGTCCAGGCTCCTTGATGAAGCCCCAACCACCTTTCAATTTAAAGCTCCGTACTGCACCCTTACGCCGCGGCTCACTCAGGGTTCCTTTATCCTTTCTCATCCGGTCCTTATCTGCCCGGTCCTTCTCCACCTGACGTTGGCGAAGTTTTTGGGATTCTCGCTGCTCCCTTTGTCGCTCTGCTTCCCGCTCCCAACGTCTCCACTCTTCCTCCTGACGCCGGTTGAAATTCTCCTCCACCAGCTGCTCCATGTCTCCACCACTCCACTGCAGCTTACAGTGTCCGGTTTGCGGCAGCTCTCCTGTCGCCCCCCAGTCCTGGCGGCGCTCCCCTGCGGAGGAAGCAGACGGCTCTAAATCAGATGACAGTCGGGGCTCCGGTACAGGCAGGTAGTGCTCTGGTGCCTGCGCGGCCTCCTCCATGAGGACGGGTGTCGCTTCTTCTGTCTCAGCGACGGGGGCAGACAGCGGGATCTGGGGTGCTGCTGACGGTGCTGCGGTTTTTGCAGGAACGGGTGCCTCCACTGCGACAACGTCAACCGGATCACATTGCAAGGACTCCTCTACTAGAACGGGTGCCTCACCTTCCGGTACAGACAATTCAGGTAAGAGAGATTGGCGCCGCTCCAAGTTTATTTTTAGGGCACGCCAGCTGGCTTCCATCCTGGCGACCTCCTCCCGGTGCCGGGCAAGGCCTCTTAGGGTATCCTCCGCTTCTTGCAGCGTAGGAGGGTTTCCAGGCCGGGTGCCCAACGGTGGTTCCGTGGCGATCGGGTCGCTTCCGTGGGGGAGAGCTCTGACTGCTCCATCCCTTCCCACTTCTGCTCGTCGTGTCCATTAGCCATCTCTGCCAAGTCACATGTGTCATTAGCATCTGGAGAGGGCCCCTCTTTTGTAGGGAGGCGGGACCTTCGTGTTAGTTTCCGCACACTGAGGAGGATGAGGAGGCGGAACTCCAGAGCTGTGGGGCACGATCTTACATTGCAGTACCATTTACAGTGGGCGGCCATCGTTTTCACGCCACTGAGTGACACCCACGAAGAGCACGCCCTTCTTCTTCACCAGTGCCTCTTCGTGACGCAGATATGGCGGAAAAATGGCAAATACATTCTCTGATGATTTTAGCAATTCTCAAGCACAAAACCAGTGCAATTCAGGCACACAGGACTCGCTTATAGCGAGCTACAGAATCCTGTTTGTGACGCCCAAGTTGAGTCGCACAGAGCCAGAGGTTTTCGGGGTACTCGGCACCGAGCCCGTCGACTTCTATGGGGTATGTCACGTCTTTACCCGGCAATTGAATTAGAGTCGATTTTACTATGTAGAAGTGTATAAACTATAAATATATGTATATATATATGTCACAATGACATGTATATATATATATATATGTATTCTATGTGTGTATATTTTGTGTTTACAACGAAAGAAAGGTTTTTTTTTGTTGCGATATTTTGTTCCCATAGACTTACATGGGACTTCCGGTATCGAAATCGGATATCGACGATATTTAGTGCTATCGGCGATACAATTTCGATACGATATTTTTAGATATCGAGCAATATCGCTCAACACTAATAACATTATTACCGGCCAAACTGAAAATTATATGGTACTCAACAGAAGGGAAAAATAGTAAAAGGAAAAAGAAAAAAGGGAGTTGTCAGAAATGTATTTGATTTTTTTCTCTGTTGCATTTTTTCCCTCTTTTTCTCTGGGTGCTGAGAAGGATTTTTTTTTCCTCAATAGAGTTTGCACAATTGTCTGGCCGTGTGGAGCAGCTTGCCACTGAGGTTCGGAGTATTGCTACCTATCTTGCTAGATTGCCGGTTGTGGAACCTAGGATCCCCATACCAGATTTATTTTTGGGGGATCGGTCTAAATTTCTGAATTTCAAAAATAACTGTAAGTTGTTTTTTTGCCTTAAAGCCTAAGTCCTCAGGGAAAGCAGCACAGCAGGTTCAAATTGTCATCTCTCTGCTGCGCGTCGACCCTTAGGATTGGGCTTTTTCCCTGACACCTGGAAATCCTGTTTTGAATGATGTTGATGTATTTTTTCAGGCTTTGGGGTTATTGTACGATGAACCTAATGTCACTGATCAAGCTGAAAAGACCTTGTTGGCATTAAATCAGGGTCGTGAAGATGCTGAGCTGTACTCTCAGAAATTTCGAAAGTGGGCAGTCCTGACCAGATGGAATGATGATGCTTTGGCAGCCTTTTTTCATAAGGGTCTGTCAGTAAATGTAAAGGACGTTATGGTGGGATTCCCTGTTCCCTCTGATCTCAATGATTCTATGTCTTTGGCTATTCAAATTGACAGATGTTTGCGTGAGCGCAGAGGTATGCGTGAGATAGTGTTGCCTTGTGAGCCAGCTCCTGAGCCCATGCAGTGTGATGGAGTGACTTCTGGGGCTCAGCGTCATGAGTTTCGAAAGTGCAATGGGTTATGTTTCTACTGTGGTGACGCTTCTCATGCTATTTCCGTCTGCCCTAAGCGGGGAAGACGTTTTGCGCGCTCAGTTGTCTTGGGTAGTGTTCAGACTAAATTTCTGTTGACTGTTACCCTCATTTGCTTACTGTCCACATTTTCGGCTCAGGCTTTTGTTGATTCAGGAGCAGCTATTAACCTGATGGACTTTGACTTTGCCAAACGTTGTGGGTTTCCCATGATACCCCTGCGGAAGTCTATTCCTTTACTGGGCATTGATTCTACCCCTTTGGCGGAGAATAAACTCCAGTTTTCTACTCAGGTGATAATGAGGGTTGAAACAGATCATCAAGAGAGTTGCAAATTTCTGGTGTTGCATAATTTGCATGAAATAATTGTACTGGGTTTCCATTGGTTACAGACTCATAATCCTGTTTTGGATTGGAAATCTGTGTCTGTGACCAGTTGGGGCTGTCAATGTGTTAATACTGACACTCCTGTTTTTTCTGCCTCTCCCCAGTCTCAGGATGTCCCTGACTTTTTGACTGATTTTTCGGATGTGTTTAGTGAGAGTAAGTCTGCATCCTTACCTCCTCACAGGAGCTACGACTGCGCTATTGAGTTAGTGCCTGGTGGTAAATTTCCTAAAGGTCACCTTTTTAATTTATCTGTACCTGAACACGATGCTATGCGATCTTATATCAAGGAGTCTTTGGAGAAGGGTCATATCAGACCATCCTCTTCACCTTTGGGCGCAAGTTTTTTCTTTGTGGCCAAAAAGGATGGTTCATTGAGGCCGTGTATTGATTATCGCCTCCTGAATAAAATCACTGTTAAATATCAATATCCGTTACCCTTGATTTCTGACCTATTTTCCAGAGTGAAAAGTGCTAGTTGGTTTACCAAGCTTGACCTCAGGGGGGCATATAACCTTATTCGCATTAAGCATGGGGATGAATGTAAGATGGCGTTTAATACCCCAGAGGGGCATTTTGAGTACCTGGTGATGCCTTTTTAGGCTTACTAATGCCCCTTCCGTCTTCCAATCCTTCATGAATGATATTTTCAGGGATTTTGTGGATAAATTTCTGATTGTTTATTTGTATGATATCTTGATTTTTTCCATCGACTGGGACTCTCATGTGAAACATGTTCGAACTGTGTTCCAGATTTTGAGAGAGAATGCACTGTATGTGAAGGGATCAAAGTGTCTTTTTGGTATACAGAAGGTCTCATTTCTGGGATTCATTTTGTCTCCGTCTGTTATTGAAATGGACCCGGTCAAGGTTCAGGCCATCTTTGATTGGATTCAACCTACTTCATGGAAGGCTCTTCAGTAGTGTTGAGCGATACGATAATGCAAATATCGGCTATCGGCCGATATTAGCTCTATCGGCCTTTCGATAATTCGTTTCGATATTTTCGTCTTATCGAATACCGGAATCGGAAGTTACCATAATTCTTTGCGAGGCAATGTGATTTTATTCAGCCAATAAGGAATCCTAAGAAGTGTGGGCACATCCTGTACTGCTGCGGTCATGTTAACTAATGGCATGGCTGTGATTGGATGCTGAAATGATGTCAGAATGCACTATAAAAGGCGCCGTCGCCATTTTAGCGTCACTGTGCTGTGAATTCAGTAAGGGACAGAACGCTGCTGTGCTGACTCTGAGGGACAGTTAGAGATTGCGATTTACTGTACTGTGCTGTAGGCAGGCTAGCACCAACCGCTGTGTAAAGCTTCCTTTTGCCTGCAGTGTTGTTTTAACAGCTCTGCAAGGTGTGTGTGAGTGCAGGTGACGCTGCAGTTTGCTCTGCATGCAACGCTGTCTCTAGGCATCTGCACGTGTCACTCACAGACTCTTTTTTTTTTTTCTTAAGTGTATAAAAGGCGCCGCCGCCATTTTAGCGTCACTGTGCTGTGAATTCAGTAAGGGACAGAACGCTGCTGTGCTGGCTCTGAGGGACAGTTAGAGATTGCGATTTACTGTACTGTGCTGTAGGCAGGCTATCACCAACCGCTGTGTAAAGCTTCCTTTTATAAGAACGCTAACCAGCTCACCGGTTTGTAGAAGCACGGATCCTCCGCTTGATCAAACGTGAAGATACATGAGAAAATGAAGGAAAAAGGGATCCAGCTTCAATAAAATCTTCATCTTTATTGATTCATAAAAACATGAATAATGGCATGCTCCTGGACAAGCTCAGGACAAGGCTACGCGTTTCGATCACAGGGATCTTTATCACAGCTGACATATTCAGACAAAGGCACATATTTAAGACAAAGGAAGACCAATCACGATCAGAAAAAATGTCATGTGATTTTTGACAAGTCCTTTAACAATTTTCACATAACGAATAAAGAAAAAAAAAAAAAAAAAACAATATTTGCACAAATAAAATCAATGCAAAGAAATAAAATTAATAATGGAACATCAATTTGTTTCTTTTGTTGAGACCAAATGGATGTCTGGTATGTAGATTAAAGATCCAGAAAGCTTCACGTGTGAGGAGTCGCTGACGTGCATCTCCACCTCGGGCAGACAGGTTAACACTTTCAATACCTGTGACTTGGAAGGAAGAAACATTGCGAGCATGCTGAAAAATAAAATGTTTAGCAGCAGCAGAAATATTGCGATTCGAAGAAACATTCTTTACATCCTGCAAATGTTCAGCGATCCTGATTTTTAGTTTCCTAGTAGTGCAGCCTATATAAGATAAATTGCAAGTAGTGCACATAATTTTATATACCACATAGCATGAATTACAATTGATATATTTGTTAATGGTATAAATCGCAGTGCTGTCATTATTTTCAAAGGTTTTCGTTACACAAACATATTTGCAAAGTGCACATCTATTGTGGCCACATTTATAAAAACCTTTATGTTCTAACCACGATGTTTTATGAGAAGAGAAATTATTGCTGAACATGCTTGGAGAAACTTTGTTACCAATAGATGGCGCTTTCCTTGAAACAACATTAATACCTGATGAAAGAATGTCAGCAAGAGAGGGATCTTCATATAAAATAGGCAGCGATCTCAAAATGATTTTTTTGATGTCCCCAAATTGAGGACTATATTGAGCACAAAAATATGGTTTCACTGCAAGATCATTTTTTTGTTGTCGCCCTCCACTAATGAGATCCTCTCTGTTTTTATTACTTACAATTGTTCGTGCTCTTTTTAATGACCATTTAGGATAATTTCTGTTTTTAATTTTGTATCCACACAATTAAATTCCGTTTCCAAAGCTGTAGGATCGCTGCAGTTTCTCAAAATTCTGGTATATTCACCCAAAGGAATCGATTTAATAGTATGTTTGGGGTGACTGCTTGCTGCATGCAAGATAGAATTACCAGCACAAGGTTTGCTGAACGTTTTAGTAATAATAACAGAGTCATGTACCCCATATAAATCAAGATCCAAAAAAGAAATTTTGTTATGATGAAATTTATGAGTAAAATGTATGTTGAATGAATTAGAATTGATATAATCAATAAATCCGGATATGGCAGGTACATCACCACTCCAAATAATGAGTAAATCATCAATATATCTACCATACCAAGCAATCGAGTCAATAAATGGATTAGTAGCTGAATAAATAAAAAAATATTCCCAATATGACATAACAAGATTAGCTAGGGATGGCGCGAATTTCGCACCCATCGCCACGCCAGATTTTTGTAAAAAAAATTTATTGTCAAATGAGAAAAAATTGTGGGTTAATAAAAATTGAATAACTTGTAAAATATAATTAATGAGATCCTGGGAATAATTACTGAATTTCGTTAAGACAAACTGCAGCGCTGTCATGGCAACATTGTAAGGTATACAGGTATATAAAGAAGTCACATCACAACATAACCAAGTATTTTCTTTAGACCAGATTTTCTTGGAAAACATTCTCAGCACTTCTTTAGAATCTTTAATATAACCAGGAGTGATTTGTACTAGTGGTTGAAGTAGTGAGTCAACCCATTCACCCAGATGTTCATTTAAAGATCCAATCCCTGAGACAATAGGTCTCATGGGGGGGATTTTCATATCCTTGTGAATTTTTGGGAGACCATGCATGATAGGGATAATAGGATGAGACACTGTGAGATAATCAATTTGTTTTTTGGTTAAAATGCCAAGGCTGAAACCCTCATTGATAATTTGGATAATCCCACTTTTAAATTTATCAGTGGGATTTGTATGGAGTTTTTCATATACATCACTGTCAGACAAGAGAGACATAATTTGAGAATGATAATCCTCTTTATTCAGGATAACTACCATGCCACCCTTGTCCGACATTTTAATTATTATATCTGACATACTTTTGATCTCATCTAATGCAGTTTTCTGGGCTTTTGTTAAATTGGAATGATTTCTGCTGCTGCCCATTTTAACCCTATCATGAAGGATTTTTAAATCCCTCTCTATCACCTCCTGGTATTTAGTCATGCAATCAGGCCTGGATTGAATGGGATAAAAAGAGGGATTTTTTGTTTTAAACACAGGTGCATGAATGGTATCAGATTCATTATCATAGGAATGAGTAGACAAACTAAACAAAGTGTTGAGAGATACCTGTTCTCTGAAAGACAAGTCAGTAAATTCATTGTTATATGTCAGCGACTCCTGCAAAGGGGTCTCATCAGAATGATTTAAAAAATGCTTTTTGATGGTAAGGTCTCGCATAAACTTATTGACGTCCAAAATAGTGGAAAAAAGATGGAAATTCTGATCGGGCACAAAATTCAGACCTAAGGACAAAACATCTAATTGTGTTTTGGTAAAGTCTTGTGCAGATAAATTCAAGACATTATCATGGTTTATTATTTGCGATAATTCTTCCTGCGGCGTGTAATCATGACATGATCTTTGTCGGTGTTTTCTGCCACTCCGCCTTTTACGTTTTTTGAATGACGAAAAAACTTTGTGGTGTGAACACTGTCATTAGAGGAAACACTCAGATTATTGTCAGATGAATCCAACTCAGAGGATGTAAAACAGACATGTGGTTTAGATACCGGTTCATTGAGAGCATGGTTGCGTTTTAAAATAGATTTAGGAGTTCTATGACCCCGCTCCCAATGGCCCCAGTCATAGACTTTCTTGGTTGAATAGTCTCTTAGATCACGAGAAAATTTTCTTTTTTTCGGTCCATGATATCCTTTTCTAGGCTAGAGACATTATCTTGCATTTTAGCCACAAATGAGTCATACTGAGTCAACGATTTAAATTCAGTGAGCGCAGTATCTGCATCATTCATTTGTTTCTGAATATCCTCCAATTTATTACTCTCATATTTGTCTATGAGTTGCATTAGTTTGGAAGAACAATTACTGAGTATCTGATTCCACTCTTCAATGAAAATGTCAGAAAAAATTGTAGTGGGGATTTTTTTAATACAAAGCCCCCTTGGAATCATATCCTTAGCTAGATAATTTTGGAGGGTAGTATGATCCCACCACAACTTTGTTTCTTGAAGCAAAAGTTTTTCCATTTTGTTGATATTTTCATTCAGATCAGGCATGTCTGGAATTTCGTTAATATCACCAGAAAACACTTGTGCCGCTTTGACAGATCTGTCTTGAACAAAAATAGATGCCATAATAAAGCTGGTGCCTGAGCTTAATGACTGAGTCCACTTTCAAAATACTTGAAAATATTGAGCATGAAACCGGGGCACGGTAATCAAAAGTACAAATATAAGAACGCTAACCAGCTCACCGGTTTGTAGAAGCACGGATCCTCCGCTTGATCAAACGTGAAGATACATGAGAAAATGAAGGAAAAAGGGATCCAGCTTCAATAAAATCTTCATCTTTATTGATTCATAAAAACATGAATAATGGCATGCTCCTGGACAAGCTCAGGACAAGGCTACGCGTTTCGATCACAGGGATCTTTATCACAGCTGACATATTCAGACAAAGGCACATATTTAAGACAAAGGAAGACCAATCACGATCAGAAAAAATGTCATGTGATTTTTGACAAGTCCTTTAACAATTTTCACATAACGAATAAAGAAAAAAAAAAAAAAAAACAATATTTGCACAAATAAAATCAATGCAAAGAAATAAAATTAATAATGGAACATCAATTCGTTTCTTTTGTTGAGACCAAATGGATGTCTGGTATGTAGATTAAAGATCCAGAAAGCTTCACGTGTGAGGAGTCGCTGACGTGCATCTCCACCTCGGGCAGACAGGTTAACACTTTCAATACCTGTGACTTGGAAGGAAGAAACATTGCGAGCATGCTGAAAAATAAAATGTTTAGCAGCAGCAGAAATATTGCGATTCGAAGAAACATTCTTTACATCCTGCAAATGTTCAGCGATCCTGATTTTTAGTTTCCTAGTAGTGCAGCCTATATAAGATAAATTGCAAGTAGTGCACATAATTTTATATACCACATAGCATGAATTACAATTGATATATTTGTTAATGGTATAAATCGCAGTGCTGTCATTATTTTCAAAGGTTTTCGTTACACAAACATATTTGCAAACTGCACATCTATTGTGGCCACATTTATAAAAACCTTTATGTTCTAACCACGATGTTTTATGAGAAGAGAAATTATTGCTGAACATGCTTGGAGAAACTTTGTTACCAATAGATGGCGCTTTCCTTGAAACAACATTAATACCTGATGAAAGAATGTCAGCAAGAGAGGGATCTTCATATAAAATAGGCAGCGATCTCAAAATGATTTTTTTGATGTCCCCAAATTGAGGACTATATTGAGCACAAAAATATGGTTTCACTGCAAGATCATTTTTTTGTTGTCGCCCTCCACTAATGAGATCCTCTCTGTTTTTATTACTTACAATTGTTCGTGCTCTTTTTAATGACCATTTAGGATAATTTCTGTTTTTTAATTTTGTATCCATACAATTAAATTCCGTTTCCAAAGCTGTAGGATCGCTGCAGTTTCTCAAAATTCTGGTATATTCACCCAAAGGAATCGATTTAATAGTATGTTTGGGGTGACTGCTTGCTGCATGCAAGATAGAATTACCAGCACAAGGTTTGCTGAACGTTTTAGTAATAATAACAGAGTCATGTACCCCATATAAATCAAGATCCAAAAAAGAAATTTTGTTATGATGAAATTTATGAGTAAAATGTATGTTGAATGAATTAGAATTGATATAATCAATAAATCCGGATATGGCAGGTACATCACCACTCCAAATAATGAGTAAATCATCAATATATCTACCATACCAAGCAATCGAGTCAATAAATGGATTAGTAGCTGAAAAAATAAAAAAATATTCCCAATATGACATAACAAGATTAGCTAGGGATGGCGCGAATTTCGCACCCATCGCCACGCCAGATTTTTGTAAAAAAAATTTATTGTCAAATGAGAAAAAATTGTGGGTTAATAAAAATTGAATAACTTGTAAAATATAATTAATGAGATCCTGGGAATAATTACTGAATTTCGTTAAGACAAACTGCAGCGCTGTCATGGCAACATTGTAAGGTATACAGGTATATAAAGAAGTCACATCACAACATAACCAAGTATTTTCTTTAGACCAGATTTTCTTGGAAAACATTCTCAGCACTTCTTTAGAATCTTTAATATAACCAGGAGTGATTTGTACTAGTGGTTGAAGTAGTGAGTCAACCCATTCACCCAGATGTTCATTTAAAGATCCAATCCCTGAGACAATAGGTCTCATGGGGGGGATTTTCATATCCTTGTGAATTTTTGGGAGACCATGCATGATAGGGATAATAGGATGAGACACTGTGAGATAATCAATTTGTTTTTTGGTTAAAATGCCAAGGCTGAAACCCTCATTGATAATTTGGATAATCTCACTTTTAAATTTATCAGTGGGATTTGTATGGAGTTTTTCATATACATCACTGTCAGACAAGAGAGACATAATTTGAGAATGATAATCCTCTTTATTCAGGATAACTACCATGCCACCCTTGTCCGACATTTTAATTATTATATCTGACATACTTTTGATCTCATCTAATGCAGTTTTCTGGGCTTTTGTTAAATTGGAATGATTTCTGCTGCTGCCCATTTTAACCCTATCATGAAGGATTTTTAAATCCCTCTCTATCACCTCCTGGTATTTAGTCATGCAATCAGGCCTGGATTGAATGGGATAAAAAGAGGGATTTTTTGTTTTAAGGGTATGCCACACTAAACAATATCGCTAACGGGATCGCTAAAAAACGTCACTATTTAGCGATCCCGTTAGCGATATTGTTCAGTGCGGCAGCTTCCAGCGACGAGCTTCCTGCTGTGATCTCGCTCGTCGCTGGAATCGTTCCGGACCCTATTTCATCGCTGGCGCTCCCGCTGGGTAAGTATCTAATCGCTGTGTGGCACCTTTTCTTAGCGATTTAGCGGTACTTTTGTACCGCTAAAGTCGTTAAGAAGATCGCTAACGGCGATAGCGTCGTTAACTATATCGCTAAATGCGGCAGCATTTAGCGATATAGAAACAATCCCACTAGCGATCTCATTAGTATGCAACGCTAACGAGATCGCTAGCGGGATAGCTTAGTGTGGCAGTACCTTTAAACACAGGTGCATGAATGGTATCAGATTCATTATCATAGGAATGAGTAGACAAACTAAACAAAGTGTTGAGAGATACCTGTTCTCTGAAAGACAAGTCAGTAAATTCATTGTTATATGTCAGCGACTCCTGCAAAGGGGTCTCATCAGAATGATTTAAAAAATGCTTTTTGATGGTAAGGTCTCGCATAAACTTATTGACGTCCAAAATAGTGGAAAAAAGATTGAAATTCTGATCGGGCACAAAATTCAGACCTAAGGACAAAACATCTAATTGTGTTTTGGTAAAGTCTCGTGCAGATAAATTCAAGACATTATCATGGTTTATTATTTGCGATAATTCTTCCTGCGGCGTGTAATCATGACATGATCTTTGTCGGTGTTTTCTGCCACCCCGCCTTTTACGTTTTTTGAATGACGAAAAAACTTTGTGGTGTGAACACTGTCATTAGAGGAAACACTCAGATTATTGTCAGATGAATCCAACTCAGAGGATGTAAAACAGACATGTGGTTTAGATACCGGTTCATTGAGAGCATGGTTGCGTTTTAAAATAGATTTAGGAGTTCTATGACCCCGCTCCCAATGGCCCCAGTCATAGACTTTCTTGGTTGAATAGTCTCTTAGATCACGAGAAAATTTTCTTTTTTTCGGTCCA